>JAMPIV010001234.1:0-107500 GCA_024509875.1 Oreohelix idahoensis | reverse complement strand
GATTTGGCACCTGGAATGTTCGGACATTGAACGGACAAAGGAAAACGGCACAGGTAGCAGCAGAAATGAGGGAATATACGATCGATGTCATGGGACTAATCCCCGGGGTAAGACAGGCAGAGGTAGACCTAGAAGCACAGCGGAGAAAGGAGCTGGAAACTGAGGTAAAATGATGAGGAGAACGAGGAAGGAACTTGAGATGATGGCACATGACATGAGGACTTGGCATGTGTTTGTTGAAGGCCTATGCTCATTGGGCAGCGGAGGGTTATGAATGAATGATTGAATGAATGAATCATCTGATGCATCGGTTATGAAGCCACGGAGGAACCCTTCAAAAATGAAAAGGGGTAGCAGTGAAAGAAACTCCGTAAATTAATTAATAGCTCTTTCATCACAAACTTTGTTTCGTTAAAGTGCGGATATCTTTTATAATCTTACCTTGGTACATAAAAAAAATAAAATAAACATACACGCAAAAATGTTAACAATAAACCTTGTGTTACTAAATCTCCGAATCGTTTATTTAAGAGCATATCGATTTGGGCGACTAAATGGGCCAACGTATCCATAATTTCTTCGGCAACATATGTCCTCTTGAAATTTGTTAACCTTATAAATTAAATAACTGTAATAATTTATTAACTACAGCAATGTTTATTGTACAGATGTTTGACAGCTAATTCTAATAAACTTTATTCAGTATGTACTGGTAATATATACATCTAAGATAGTGATTTTATGTACCGGCCATAAAATCTGAATAATTGGAATGGTGGGAAAAAAGTCCGAAATTTAGTCAAGAACAAAAAAAAGGGTTGATGTGGATATTTATGACACGTCTACCATTAAAAAAAATTGTAAGGAATTGTGTATTCTTTCAATGTGTGTGCAATTTAGTTTTACGGTGCAAAATTTGCGCCTTTTTCCGACCAAAAAAATAAAATTGTGGGAATATGTTTCTTTAAAGTTTCGTGTTTCATCTAGATTAAGAATGTTTGAATTTGGCATCAAACGTCAGGCTAGCAGAGATGGATGTATGAGAGGATGCATCCGTCGTGACTATAACCAGCGAGCTACAGGTACAGTTAGCATTCACAATCTTCGATATATACTGCGGGAAACTAAGCACCTATATTTTTGCCTGGAGTGTAATGATGTCGATTCTGTTCAAGGCTCTAACCTAGAGTAAGTCACCCGCCAAAGCATGCTGGGAAATAATTATGTTATGCTTCCTCTACTGCATATCCCCATGATGGCACTAATGTTGCTGTAGTTATTTATCTAGATGCATTAGTTTTGAAACGCGTCAGACATGGCATGAGGAGAAGTGAAAAAAGTGAAGTGTGGTCATCATCATCATTATCATTACCATCATCATCATTTTTTTTAAAAATCCTTGTTGAACATGGTTCAGACACAGCACTGCAGGTGGCTCCTTTGAGATAATCTTCATCAAAGCTGAAATTTGACTAATTAATTAACAGGTGGTTCATCACATGTTTTGTAAATGTACGGATATCTTTTAAAAGCTTACCTTGTTACTGACTAAAAAAAACAACAAACTAAAAAAATGCAAAATAAAATTTACTATTACTCCGTCTCCGAATCATTACTTAAGGCGGTATCGACTTGAGCGACTAAATCGGCCGAGTTACTTCAGGTGTAACGAACCCCCTTTGTTATCTAGTGGTATAAATATAAGATACTTATTCCTGCTCATCCGAAATGCGAATGGATAATTTCACGAAATTATGTCAGGAATTAAACATCCGCGATTATTAAGGTAGGAAACAAAAAACAAAATACTCGTTGTTTCAATAGGCGCGCAGTTCAGTTGCCCATCCGAAAAATGCGCCATAAAAAAAAAGATGGCATCTTTGGTGGGGAAAGATGTAACGTAATAACATCAGCCAGGGAGGACTACAAGAAGTCTTATATACGTGAATACGGAAAAAAGAACACAAGAAACAAAACATTGCAGAAAAATTACCTTCGGTGCGCAGACATTGCTTAACACCGAACATAGCTTCGGAAAAAGATAACAAGACATGAAAAAAAAATTTTGAATGAAAACGACTAGAAGGTAATGTAATAACAAGAACAAAAAATAGTTCCGGTACCCATAATTCCAAAGAAATAATCGATGGTTCATTCAGAAACACCAAGAATTAAGTTACAGCCTTTCACGTTTCCAGATCTAGATGTAGAACGTAATTCTCGCTCCGTTGCGACGGGAACCCACTGAGATTCGAACATCCATGAATAAACATTGAGGAATTGTCGGGGTCTCGTAATGCCGTTGTCACGCCAAACACCAGTAACGTCTACACTTGGCATAGGCAAAGTTACGTATATCTATATCAGTTTTTAATCGCCTGTTTCCCGCGCAGTGGCGACATACTAATGAGCTTCAGAGGACCACAATAGATTTATATCTGTATGTATTCATTCATGTATGAAATATGAACATGTAAGTAAGATAGAGGCAGAGAACGACAAAGAGAGAAGGTAATGGACAGCAGGACATAGCGACATGGAAAGAATTCAACAACAGAATTTTTAACAGCATTGGGGACTGGAGGCTGTGAGGAGACGTGGTTGCCGACTGTCACGGGTTGCCTCCCCTAGCTCTGCAGTAGTGGTCCAACAGTGGCCCAAAATCTAGATTGTCTAATGTGGATCTTCAAAGGTGTCTACCTGATGCGTGATGCCATATGATGATGGATGGCATCCGCATGTCTGGTTTTGTGTAGTGTGTAGATGTGTTCAGTCAAAACAATGTTCATGCAACAATAACAGGGCAATCCACATAGGACGTCAGTAAACTCACGACGTATAAAGTCAATGAGTCTTGAAACAGCCGTTGACGTTTTTCTTCATTATTTATTGTGGACGCCACAGTGACAAAATGGTTACGCAAATGTGTAGGCACATCAAACAGTCATTATCACAGCAACATTCAATACAGCAATAAACGGTAGACAGCATTACAATGATGAGTCAGATGCATGTTATATTTCATAGTGCTGTAAATGTAGTCAGGTGGAAAACTCCATCCTTTTCTATAACAGCCAGGAGATAACCAGATGTATGAGATCAGTTCACTCTCCTTAGTTTGACTTCAGCAAGACAGACACGTCTGCCGAAGTATAAATAATGTCCTCAAAAATATCCTCTAGATAATAAAGGTTTTCCAAACCTAGTTCATTTAACAAAGTAGCAAGTAATGGTCCTTGGTACCTGCATCAACCGATGCAGTACAATGCAGCGACATGTGAGCTAGGAAAACATCTCGTGACGACGACTTTCGCAGACAGGCTATGAATCGAAATCGCTCACGACCCAAAATCAATAGAGTTAATGAAAGAGTCAATTTACCTTGCTTTCATGAAATACACAGAAATATCACGCCTCCCGACATGTGGGAAACACTAGAGGTATTATCTCGAATAAACGAAATATCCATTAAGAGGACTACACATCCCTGACAGAACAAAAATAGCGGAGATCCCCTCTTCAACGAGGCATCTCTTTCGCCATTCCAAATCGCTCACTCCCACTAGTGGTGGGCGGAAACCGATCGACAAAGAAGCAAGACAAGTCATGCGCAGTCCAGCGCAAAATGACCACAGCTCAAACTTAACTGCATTCGATACCAACGCGAGAAGACAAATGCTTACCGAGAAAAGTGACTATAAATTCCAAGCAGTTGTTGCCCTTGCGTTATAAAACAGATATTGAAATAAAACGATGTTGCGAGAATTTATCACGCAACATATCACCACCTCCTCCCGATAAAAAAAAAATGTGGAACATATTTTTTTTTCAATATCAAAGAGCAAGCGATAAGCGGCTCAAAACGCACGAATTATGCACTGATAATTAACTAAATTGCCAAACAATAGGCTAATTATAGAGTGTCTGGTGAGGATATACCTCAACAGAAAAATAAATATGTCTCAAAAAATATTCACATCGGGGAGGTGTCACCAACACACATCACGTTAGCATGTAAACACAATATACGTATGCAAGTTACTATAATCATCATTAAACAGCATACTCTAATATTGTCTTTAAAAATGGATGTACAAATCTGATAGGAAAATTTAGATAGTACATTCTTTGACATGTAATGACATAAGTACATAGTAAAGTTAAACTACATGACGATCCAGGACATATGCTCTGGTATTCCGAGGGTAAGTACACAATCTAGAACTCGTAAGGTAAGTCCTCAGCTCAACAATGACATTCTGAGAAAGTACAAGCAATATAATGCTAATTAATAACTAATATGCTTCATAAGGTACAATACATTATTAATAATTGTGGCTGTTTAGTAAACTAACGGCCCTTATATTAACTACTCAGTCCTCCTCTATCATCTTAAAAAACGAACAGAAGAAGATGACAACAAAGCACGATAGTGTGTACATATAAAGTAAGTACAGATGTGCTAATCTATTGTAGAAATATAGGTGTGTTATGACTCTGTAATATATGGAAATATAGGACAGAAGTATTAGTTGGAGTCATGTGGGCATCTAGACAAAATGTCAGCCATCACATTATCCGCACCACGGATAGCTCGTACCGTGAAGTGAAAAGGTTGAAGAGCTATAGCATATCGAGTGGATCTCGAACTCTTCAAATTCTTAGTCTGAATAGCTGTAAGAGCTTTCTGATCAGTCTCTAGAATGAAATGTGCGCCCAGGAGGAATCTTTGTAGCTTTAGAATTGACCAAACCATCGCTAACAACTCACGGTCTAAAACCGAGTAGTTCCTCTCTCTGCCGCATTTAGTTTTCTAGAAATGTACATAACAGGATGCAGAGTATTTGCATATTCTTGCATCAGTGCTGCTCCAATCCCAGTGGATGAAGCATCACTCCGAAGAACAAAAGTCCTATCAAGAGTAGGTAATCTTAAGATGGGAGGAGAAGAAAATATATTCTTGATTTGGTCTAGTGAAGATTGGCATTCTTCAGACCAACGGACCAGATTAGGCGAACCTTTCTTCAACAATGTTGATAGAGGTGCCATGATCGAAGATAAATTTGGAATAAATCTCCCATAAAATTGAATTAAACCTAAGAGACTCCTAACTTGTTTCTTCGTTTTAGGAACAGAGATGTTCAGTATTTTGGAAGTATTGTGGTCTTCTGTCTTCAAGAGACGATGACCAACACGATGACCCAGGAAAGAGATTTCACCAAAACCAACAAAAGCTTTAGAAGGTTTTGCTGTCAAATTATTCTCACGTAGAGTGGACAGTAAGTCATATAACCCTAAATAGTGATCTTCCCAGGTATCACTGAAGAGACAGATGTCATCTAAGTATGCGATGACATCCGAACGATGTGACAGAATTCGACGCATCATGCGAACGAAAGTGGCAGGGGCGTTCATGAGACCAAAAGGCATAACATTCCATTGAAATAGACCCCTAGGTGTAGAAAAAGCAGTAAGAGGTTTGGCATGCTCTGCTAAAGGCACTTGCCAATAACCTTTAGACAAGTCAAGTTTAGTGAAGAATCTAGAATTAGAAAGTCTAATCAGTAGATCTTCTAACAAAGGCATCGGTTCAGCGTCGAACTTTGTGACCTGATTCAATTTGCGATAATCAACGCAAATTCGTATGTTCTTATCCTTCTTCCGGACAATAACCATGGAAGAAGAATATGGTGAAGTCGATGGTTCAATTATATTTAATTGAATCATTTCATCCAATTCCTTTTCCACTTGCGACTGAAAGTGTATAGGAATAGGATACGGCCTAACCCTAATTGGATTATTGTCGGTAAGAATTATGTCATGTTCTATGACATCTGTGTGTCCAGGAATGTCAGTGAGAACATCCTGAAATGTTTGTAACATCGACGAGACTTGTCGATGTTCGTCACCAGAAAGATTAGGAGAAACAGAAACGTTTTTCCAAGATTCCGTGGAATGTAATGGAACCACTGGAAGGGGAAGGTTGACATCAGAGAAGGTAGCTTCCTCATCCTGAATGACAGACAGGGATGAATAATGACCGTGAGGTGCAGGAGCATCATCCGTTGCCTGGAAAATAGGCAGCAAATAGTCCGGACGTTCGTGAAATTCCGAAAGCATGTTTATGTGGAAAGTTTTATGCTTTCCATCAATATCGACCACATAGTCAACATCGGAAATCCGAGAGACTATTGCATACGGACCTTTCCATGCAATAAGAAGTCTATTTTCCCTACTGGGGAGTAGGACGAATGCTTTGTCACCTGGACAAAGTTGTCGTAGACATCTATTCTTGTTAGCAAACTGCCTTGCCTTCTCTTTAGCAATACTATCTTTGAGATCTGTTCTCAACTCTGTCATCTGAGACGTAGTTTCTAGCACCTTAGTCTTTTCTTGAACAAGTTCAAGTTTCAGTGCTTCCATAGCACTATGATGAGTAGTCATCAGTTTATCAATCTTTTCATCATTTTCTTTCTTCGCTCTCAACTGTGTCAACTCCAGTTGCAGTGACTGAATCTCCATATCCTTCTTATTCTTAAACACCTTAATCTCCTCCTGAGATATTAAATTCTTTTCTTCTAGTTGGCGGCTTAGAAACACATTCTGACTCAATAGATTAGTGAGTTTATCATTATATATCTTCTTGTGTTTCTCAGCCTCCACTTTTAATTCATCATAGTCTCTTTTGACCTGTTCAAGCTCACTAATAAGAGCCTGTTCATTACATAGATATTTGTCTTTCATTGAGCTCATCTCATCTTCTAACTTTTTTTCCTCCTTTTCCAGTTGAGATTGTCTCAATTTATTCTCACTAGGAAGAGCTAATGTTTCTATTATCTTCCACAGTAGTTTTAAATCAAGCGTGGAAGAGTTCACCTTATCTACCTGATTATCCATCATCTGTTTTAATGAGGTAACTTCATCTTCTAACTCTTTTTTCTGTCTAAGAGAGAATTCACCAAATTTCCTATTATCAGCTATCAATTGAGTCACTTTACTCTTCAATGTAGCATTTTCATCATTCATTGCTGATAACTTATCAGTAAGAGCTTTCTTGTCACTTTGAAGCTCATTTATAGTTTTCGTTTAATACATTCAACTCCAAAGCTAAGAGTTTTACTTCATCTTCCCTCTTCACTTTTCTCTCCTCGGTTTCTCTGTCTAATCTTTTCTCCTCAGCCTGTTTTTCTAATATTTTCTTCTCAGCTTCTCTTTGTAATCTCTTCTGTTCAGCTTCTCTTATTTGCTTTTCCATTTCCATTTTATCTTTTACGTATTCTCGTAATTCCCTAGTAGACATACGCATGGAACACGCCTTTTCAATGTAGTAATCCAAGAATTCGTTTACTTCCTCATTAGTCATTCCAAAGGAATTTCCCTGTTCACTGTAGGAATCTAAGAATTCTTCTATTTCCTTAGTAGTCATACGAAAGTATTCCTTTTCGACCCAAAAGTACAAACTAGACATTATGTCTGATAATCTGATCAGTAACCTGAAATAATAATATAATTTATTTCAAAGTAAATGATAGCAAGTTTTAATAAAACTTGACTAACCAGTTCCCTTTATCCCAATCTCTGTGGGAAGCAAGCCTTTAGTAAGGTCTTGTATAGTTATTTTATAATAACAATATTATCAGCGATTTATATCATAAATGTAATCACAATGTAAATAGTGTATGTCTAAGTATCTGTGCCAATAGAAAACAAAACAATCAACAATAATACAAAGACAAATATTCAAGACACTACGATAACATTCGCAGAAGTCAACTAAACCAAAAAATTAAACTGAAGGAAATCTCACAAAGGATGTGATGATAACTGCGAAAATGTACACAAATAAATGACGTCACAGTGTATAAACATAAATGGTGTATAGAAATAAACGACAGAAAAGAGTAGACCTACAAATACAAACAAATTTAACCAAAACTAAAAAATAGAAAAAATGTTACAAAAACAACGAAGAAAATACCTCTCGTGACAACTAACTCAAATAGCAACGAATTGTCGCTAGCAAATTTTCAATCAAGAAAACTTGCACCTAGTGAACACTAATCTAAGACCTCTATGACGTGGTATATCTCAGATCAGTCACACACCCAACCAGCCCGCAGACATATAAACTTATATAATATACAAACAAATAACATGTAACATGTAAACATAATAATGATGCGTGATGCCATATGATGATGGATGGTATCCGCATGTCTGGTTTTGTGTAGTGTGTAGATGTGTTCAGTCAAAACAATGTTCATACAACAATAACAGGGCAATCCACATAGGACGTCAGTAAACTCACGACGTATAAAGTCAATGAGTCTTGAAACAGCCGTTGACGTTTTTCTTCATTATTTATTGTGGACGCCACAGTGACAAAATGGTTACGCAAATGTGTAGGCACATCAAACAGTCATTATCACAGCAACATTCAATACAGCAATAGACGGTAGACAGCATTACAATGATGAGTCAGATGCATGTTATATTTCATAGTGCTGTAAATGTAGTCAGGTGGAAAACTCCATCCTTTTCTATAACAGCCAGGAGATAACCAGATGTATGAGATCAGTTCACTCTCCTTAATCTGACTTCAGCAAGACAGACACGTCTGCCGAAGTATAAATAATGTCCACAAAAATATCCTCTAGATAATAAAGGTTTTCCAAACCTAATTCATTTAACAAAGTAGCAAGTAATGGTCCTTGGTACATGCATCAACCGATGCAGTACAATGCAGCGACATGTGAGCTGGGAAAAAACATCTCGTGGCGACGACTTTCGGAGACAGGCTATGAATCGAAATCGCTCACGACCCAAAATCGATAGAGTTAATGAAAAAGTCAATTTACCTTGCTTTCATGAAATACACAGAAATATCACGCCTCCCGACATGTGGGAAAACACTAGAGGTATTATCTCGAATAAACGAAATATCCATTAAGAGGACTACACATCCCTGACAGAACAAAAAATAGCGGAGATCCCCTCTTCAACGAGGCATCTCTTTCGCCATTCCTAATCGCTCACTCCACTAGTCGTGGGCGGAAACCGATCGACCAAACAACAAGACAAGTCATGCGCAGTCCAGCGCAAAAATGACCACAGCTCAAACTTAACTGCATTCGATACCAACGCGAGAAGACAAATGCTTACCGAGAAAAGTGACTATAAATTCCAAGCAGTTGTTGCCCTTGCGTTATAAAACAGACATTGAAACAAAACGATGTTGCGAGAATTTATCACGCAACATATCACCACCTCCTCCCGATAAAAAAAAATGTGGAACATATTTTTTTTTTTAATATCAAAGAGCAAGCGATAAGCGGCTCAAAACGCACGAATTATGCGCTGATAATTAATTAAATTGCCAAACAATAGGCTAATTATAGAGTGTCTGGTGAGGATATACCTCAACAGAAAAATAAATATGTCTCAAAAAAATATTCACATCGGGGAGGTGTCACCAACACACATGTTAACCATGTTCCATTTTTTTTTTCCCGGGAGGTGTGGTAAGACTGTTACGTGCAGTCTTTGCTATCTAGCAATATAGTTTGTCTGTAGGCTTGTTATGTATGAAAATATGTTATAACAATATTTCGGGTCTAAAGTATTTTTGTTAGAACCCTAATTTAAAGGGCGAATACCTAAAATTGACTTTTGGAAAAAGTAAATATTTAGTTACCTGCTCCTGAAGTCCTATATTGAATATACCAGCTGACGGATAGGAGAGGTTGATGCGAACTGCGCATGGGCAAACAAAAAAAGTAGGGTGTAGCAGATTTCCGGCAAGGGAGGCCGTCATGTTTTGACCTGGGTTAGTCAGACGAAAAATGTCTGGACGTTTCTGCATTGTGTCGGGGATGGAATTTCTTCCACATATAGTATAGAATTCCCCAGTGTTATTTCTGGTCGTCAGGAGGACGATAGTTATTATATAGTGGTGTGCGGATTCTATGTCAAGGTAGAGTTGATATAATTACACTTCCTTGTTCTCAGTGCCAACTGAACATAATGTTGGGTCAACCGGTGAGGTGTGCTCACTGTGGTTGAAAGGACGAATTTTTTATGTATTAAGCTCGTTGGAGCCATTTAAGACTGTTAAGTCTATATGCACGCACAGAAACCCAGGAGAATAACATTATTCTAAAGACTCGCATGATTAGCGATATGTATAGTTTTTTGAAGTTAAACGTCCATGTCTGCACACGAGGGAACTCACAGTGTTTACTGTTCGTAGAGGCCTAATGTATGACCGTCTGGAGTGGAAGACCGGATGGTTTACAAGTTGTTATTGCGATAACGTTGAAAAGGAAACTCGCCTGATACATGAGGGAGTTTTATAAGCCTATCGTCGAAAGGACAGATCTTCACGCCACGTCCGATTAGAGTGATGGACTATGTTATTCTTCGTCACCCGCCATGTTTGGGGGTCGACTGAAGAAGAGTGATTTAAGGAGAGATATTTAAGAAGGTATCTGACGTTGCAAAGTCAGGATGAACAGGTAGTAGGTGTTGCTACTAGTTTGGAATGATGGATAATGTGGAGTCAGCAACTTGCTGACATATATATAAATATGGATATAATTTACAACTTATACATTTGAAATGAACTGTCTTCATGTCCGCCATGTTTCGATGTCAAGATTATATGGATGTGTCTACACTGTCTTGTGACTGTGACTTTAATAAATGGTAGAAAAAGTCCACAGCTGTTCACCCACATTATTGGCTTCATACCTGTGATATGTTTAAGAACTACCTACATCAACTGTACATCCACTCCACCTCTACTCCTGTCAGTATGATGAACGACACACACACATATTGGTACGTTACGTCTTATGGTACATGTCTCCACTACAACCTGGATGTCCACCTTGGCGAACACTTATACCACCCATTCGCGATATAACATTACAGCACGATATAACCACCAACAACTCTCTACTTAGGGTTTGAAGTACACAACACAGAAGAGAGAGAGGACATACTCCATCATCTTCACAGCCATGACATTACATTACAGTTAACACTACCTTTGCACAAGATTACTCTTGGCAGAGATGTAGATTGAAGGATAATGATGCTTCTACCTCGCGGTAGTGTTCACAAGATATTTCTGAAGTCAAGAACAATGCTGAATGACTCTGAGCAGGTTAACATTTTATCTGACCCGCCGCTTTTTGTGAAGATGTATGTGTATGATTTAGTCCAGCTGATTTAATTCAGCGAAATTCCTCTGATTATTTATTGGCTCCATAGGTGTAAATACACACACACATATATATATATATATATATATATATATATATATATATATATATATATATATATATATATATATATATATATATATATATATATATATATATATATATATATATATAGAGAGAGAGAGAGAGAGAGAGAGAGAGAGAGACACTGAATCACGCTTGTGCACTCCTATCTATAATAACTGAATCAACATGAATTTTTAAAACAACGTAACAAATTTAATGATAAATTATTATTTAACATTTAAAAAATCAAAAAGGTTATGTTTTGATGTGATGATAAAATAAAGACTGAGTTATGCTCATCGAGGTTTGATGGGAAGTAAATGTTCTTTTCTGCGGCCTGTTTAAAAGACACTTAGCTGAAAATCGGTTAGTACTGCTGCTGTTGTTCCGTCAAGTCTTTTTTGTGATGAGGGCACTTCTCTAGAAACTTCAAGAGATAACCACTCCTAAGGTCAAGGTGTCGGCGTCTGTGGCCTAATGGATATGAACGCAGTTTCATAATCCACATATACCAGGTTCGAAACCTGCTGCAGGCGGTTTGGTAGCAGATCGCTTTGTATGGATTTTTAACAATGGTATAAGCGCCGTACCGTTTATAAAGCAATGGCAAACTACTGAATGAAAGAATTGCGTAGAAAAATCACAAACAGCCAATACAAGCTGGGGTTGATTGCCACGTCCTGTAAACGATAAGCAACTAACTAAGGTCAAGGTAGGTATCTTTCCAACTCGTCCAATGTAGGTGGTTAGTGTCGAATCTCAGCTGTTGAATCACGAATAGGGACCCAAGACGCTGCAAGACAGATGAATACAGTCAGCGACCCATAGCTTGACTGCTTGCGTCAGGATCAGCGAACCAGAGCTGATCAAGACCCTACTCCACCTCCAAGTGGTGGTCCTGGAAACAGACTCCGTCACTGCAGTCTGGATGAGCGAGTAGGGCTCGAAGAGGGAAGGCAAACCCGGTCCCAAAAAATGCCGTGCGGAAGTCGGATGTGTCGGCCTAAAGGTGCAAATATCACAGTTTCGCTGTAAAGGGACACAACGCAACCAACGTCCTTGTCAGGGCGAACGAGGAAGAAGAAAGAAGAAGAATAATTACAAATTAGTGACGTAGATCGTACCACAAACTGGTCTCGTACCACGAACCCAAAAATGTTGAGATCTACAATCTCCTGGCACAGCTGAATAGACACAGCAACTTAGATTAGAATATATGCTTCGAACACTTGATCTGGGATAGTTTTAGAATCTCTCTTATGACGGGTGCTCCAATTCCTGGGTTTATAGTCTTTGTATTTTAAAAGTCAGGTTTTCTTCTAAAGTCTTAAAGATGCCCAAAATACTTGGTCCTGTCCTTTTAATTTGGAATTCTGTTGATTCTTCTCTGGCTCCTGGGAGTTGCTACTTTGACGTATTGAAGAGAAGTGTGTTTCAGCCTCAAACTGAAAAAGCGGCTGAGAAAGTTATATTCTCAATTCTCGCTCCAAGTTTTAACATGGTAACCTTTCAATTGAAACGATTGTTTACTTCCTGTTCTCAGTTGGTCCAATCCCTGCGCGAGACTAGATGGGTCGCGGTGTTAATCATTATTATTCTCCACGTGTTTTAAAATATCATTTTAAAATTTAAACACATGACCTATCTCCCAAAAATGTCATGATTACTTAGGTATCTATTATACAGACTGGCGAACACATCTGTGATCTCTTTCTTCAATAATTGCCTTGCTCATAATGTCTCCTTGTCGTGAAAACGAGTTGTGTAAACCCACTTCTTAGTTAAATCCCTATGCCGATCGCCCAACCAATCAACGAGCAACGTTCACCAGTCTCTGAGACAGAATAAATTACTTGAAGTTACGCGAGGAAAAACTTAAGCCCTGTTTTTTCGGATGTGGGTCGCGGCCATCTTGTTCACGCAATATGGCGGAAGAAAACTGAATAAAATTAGGCTGTACAGGGCATGAGACGAAACTGCAGGACACCAATCAGCTTGCTCCGCCAGGAACCAACCAAAAGCTTTGCTCAAGCATTCATCTACCTATATAATCGGGCGAGATTTTATGCTAAACACGCAACACCGAACACGAAGCCAGAGACGACCGACTGAAGAGAGGAGCTGTCAGCTTTGATTTATAGCTTACCTGAGAGCATTGACCTGCAGCCTGCTTCGCTAAGTCGAGTCAAAATCTGGCCTGTTTAAATCTTGGAGGGTAAATATAATTTACTATAAACTGGTAGGAAAATAGGTTTTAATATGAACGTATCAGGTTACTGATTGTATCTTGGGGAATTAGGTATAATGATTGTATTTCCTAATATGATTGAATAGACGAAGACTAATAGGACTCATACTTTGATCTATTGTCTCCTATAACTTCAGTCTATTGTCTCAGATAACTCCAAACTGAAATATAACCAAAACAGTCCTTGTTAGGACTCAACCTATTGTCTCCTATAACTTCAATCTATTTTCTCAGACCAACTGCAATATAACCAAAACAGTCCTTGTTAGGACTCAACCTATTGTCTCCTATAACTTCAATCTATTTTCTCAGACCAACTGCAATATAACCAAAACAGTCCTTGTTAGGACTCAATCTATTGTCTCCTATAACTCAATCTATTGTCTCCTATAACTTCAGTCTATTATCTCAGATAAAACCAACTGAAATATAACCAAAACAGTCCTTGTTAGGACTCAATCTATTGTCTCATCTAACATCAATCTATTGTCTCCTATAACTCCCACCTGATATATCACCAAACAGTCCTCGTCTCATATACTCCTATCATAAGAACATAACAATATTGTTAGGATATATGTTACCAGCTTATATAGCACTTGTCAGAGAGGGCCTGGTATACTATAGGGGGAAGGAAATGGTTGTATCACACTTAGGTGTACATATATTTGGATGTATTCATGGATTGAATTTATATTATGGGATGTATTCATGTATTGAATGTATTCATGTATTGAATTTATATTATTGGATGTATTCATGTATTGAATTTATATTATTGAATGTATCCATGTATTAGTTTATCAGGAAGAATGTTTTGCAAGTAGACACCTGTCTTGTCTCGCTATTGCTAAATCATACTGAGCCATGTTGTCATTCATCCTACATGCAGACACCTGAGGCACACGCTCATTTCATCCATATTAGAAATAGGTGGGCTTGATGACAGAAATTAGCCCCTATTTTTCATTGTTACAGGTTTTATTCGTGTCATAAAACTTGAGGTCGTATGTTCGAGTCAATCCAGCTGCCTGGAACTTTGCAGGAGCATAGAGATTGTAAAGAAGCTACATCTTTAGTCCCCCTCAGTCTTGGGTGGGCTAAATTAACGAGCCTCAGCAGGAGTTGTGTGAACCAAACTAAGGAGAACAGAACGTTTTAAGAGATGAGTACCCAGTAGTACCATTTCTGTCGGCAAATTGAGCAAAAGCTAGTGTCAGTGACGAGAAAGTGAATTAGCGTAGCAACAGACAATAATAAGATTATAGCTGATAAATTATACGTAATTAACAACACAGCTGATACATGTACCATAATTGAATAACAGCACAGCTGATATAATTTTTGTTCCTTTAATTGGAAAACTTGTTGTAATATATTTACATATCTATATACATATAAATATTTGTAAATCATATGTAAACTTACAAATTCATTACGTTCCATTTTTCAACATTCACCCTTCAGCACAAGAGTAGATAGTGTATATACTAAATAAATAATAAGGAAATTGTATTTGAAGACTTGTCAATTTTATCATTGTTAAGTAAAATCTGTTTCCTTGTCTTAATATCACAGTTAGTTACACAGCGGAGGTGGCAAGTTATGTCGGGCTCCTCTCTACTAATTTTTCGAGATCAGAACATTCACAGCCATAACTAATTTGTAATACCAGTAGTTCTCTCAGACACTGGGACTTCACCATTTTCTGCAGAAATTATATTTCTGTAATTGTCAGTACTATACTGACCCTAGAGTCAAATAAAACCTCACGCCTGTTACGCATAAGAATTTTGCTATGGTATCTGTGTACTCAATTTTTCTAATGCAAGGTATATAACTCTTGGAATTGAAGTTACTTTTTACTTTAAGTGGTTATCTGTTCTTATGCCCTTCGGTTGCCGGTATTGTTGTTTGACCGATCTTGGGTCGTGTCCATTTATGGAGCGCTCAGGCCCACGTTTCTTTGAAACGTTTGGCAACCTGCGTCGATAGTTATTTCCTATCCTTATAAGGCTCGATTTTAAGTGTCGTTCTTAGAATATGCCCATAGCTTCGGGGTTGTGTGAATTGTATTCAAATCGTACGTTTCTGCGCATGTCTGTTTTTTTGGTTGTGGGTTTTAACAAGCTTCCGCCCGGGAGTGTCACAGATTTTGTCGAGAGAGATAGACGCTTTTTCAGCGTCTGTCATGATCATATTGTTCGGGGAATGGAAGTCCTCTATAGTGTTGGTTCATCTCAGATGATATTCCCCTTTGTGATTCAAAGCGCCTGGAGGCGAGTGAGTTGTGTATTTATTCCTGAAGAGAAGGTAATTGCTCTACTTGATTATCATTGTCGCTAACTTTCATGATTGACATTTTGTGCCTATTTGCCAACTTTCCCTGGGCGGGAAAGAGTCTACGTTATGAGAAGTTTTCAACTCACGAATCACCATGTTGTTATGCATCGGGTTGATGCATGTCCTAAAGGCTATCTACTTGTTGGACTTTGCTGCTCTGGCGGTTCCACGTCAGTTTAGGTTTGATACCGTTGATATTAAAGGAAATTAGAGGACATTATTTGATACTCCAGAAGTCATGCCTGTCTTGCTTGAGGTCAGAAAAGGAGAAGGGATTTAATCTCCTACATATATATATATATATATATATATATATATATATATATATATATATATATATATATATATATATATATATATATATATATATATATATATATATATATATATTATCGGCTGTTATAGGAAAGGATGATGGTTTCCACACCTGAATACATTTACAGTCGTTTACAATGCATTAACGCCAGTTACATTATTTTCCATTAACATGCTGTGATGTCTACAAGTGTTGTCAGTGACTATGCCATTTCGATGTCGTCGTTGTGTCGTTAATAAATATTGAGAAAACGTCACTAGCTGTTCAACACCTTTATGACTTTCCTCGTCGTGAGTCAGTGATGTACTCTGTACTACGTACTGTGGACAATGTTGCATCTGTACATTAATACTACTGGACCGTAAGGAGGGATACCAACAATATATGCTTACAATATCATGCTACATCCCAGAAGGACCAATTCCTTCATCTCTAAAGATTGGTACCCATCCACAACGGTGTAACGATATACATACATACTTCAAGTAAAACAACACACCGTTACATTTTGGACGTTACATTTGGTGGCCATAAGCTGGTTTGGTCTGGTGCCAGCAGACACGAGGTCCCTTACCCGCTACATTCTTCAACATTCTTCAAGACATCCATCTACATCTACATGATTTGCAAAGTACTCGGCATTGCCCGGTAGATATCAGAAATTGCAACCTGAATCTGATCCCAGAACATTGACAGTACCCGGCGTTGCAGCATACATTGAGAGTTGTTCTCAAGTATCGGGATAATCGATTTGTTCCTGCTAGAAGGCCAAGTTCTGTACTGAATCAAGTTGCTGTTACGTTGAGAAGGACAAGTTCTGTATGCTATTGTTGGATAAGAAGGCCAAGTACCGTAACTACGTACCGTTTCGTTGTTCAGAAGCTCAGTTCTACCATCGTCCTGGCAGTTATAACGCAAGTTCACATGTGCGATCAACGTTGGATCTTCTGACCATAGAATGCTGATCATCACATGTTCTTTGCTCTACTGACGTTTGGATTTCCATACGTTAAGTGGCCTGTTTTGTTGTGAACTGTGCCCTTATACTTCTACGGAGCCTTCTGTTTATTCTCATTCTCATATTGTTATATGTTATATGTTTATATGTTATTTGCTTATTTATATGTTTACATTTCAGTTGGTTTCGGTTGGGCGGTGTCTCCTTTTAGGTCATACCACGTAACAGAGGTTATATATTGAGAGCGTGTCGTTAGGAACAGAGCAATTTCCTTAATTGGAAATTGTTAGCAATATCCATTGCTATTTTCGTTTAGTTGTGACGACATGTGCAGTTTAGTTTTCGTTATTTTTTCGCATTCTTTAGTTTTGTTTTAATTTGTTTGTACTTGTAGGTCTCCTCTTTTCTATTGTTTAGTTTTATACACCATTTATATTTATACACTGTGGTGTCATGTGTTTTGTTTAATTTTCTCGCAGATATCATCACATTTTTTGTGATATTTTCTTTATTTTTCGCTGTATATTTAGTTGATTCCTGCGAATGTTTTCGTATTGTTTACATTGTTATTGTTTACAATGTGATTTTGTTTACACTGTGATTTAGTTTACATTGTTATTAGTTACACTTATGGTAATTAATTAATTGATTATACTGATGCACTATTATTAATACACTGATGATAAATAAATGATGAATAGTGTCATGCACTATTGAATGGGAAGTGCACCTATGATAAAGAATTGACTGATGATATTTCTATAAGGGTTCATATACAAGTTCTTGGACATAGACTTGTTTCCCACAGAGATTGGGATAATATAATGTAATGTGATTATTCAAGTGCTTGATTTAAGACTTGTTACTATTAAGATTGAAATAAGATAATTAATTATTTCAGGTGTTGTGACTCATAATATTAGACAATATGTCTACACTTGAGTATTTTATTGAGCAGGGTAAATCCCTTGGAAAGACTGGTGATAAATTGGAGGAATATGCGACTGCTCAATATGACAAAGCATTAAAGTTGGAAGAAAAGAGAATGGAAAGGGAAGCTGAACAAAAGAAAATAGAAGCTGAGAATTTAAAATTGCAGCTGCAGGTGGATGAAAGGAGATTCCAGATGGAGATGGAAAAACAAAAATGAGTAGAAGAAAATAAAAGACTAGAAGCTGAGGCTGAAAATAAAAGACTAGAAGCTGAAGACAGGAAGTTACAAAGAGAGGCTGAAGACAGGAAGTTACAAAGAGAGGCTGATGAGAGAAAAGAAAAAGCAAAAATGGAGCATGAAGAAAAACTCCTAGCTTTAGAGTTAGAGAAATTGAAAGTGATGAACATGGGTAATGCTAATGATGCAAATAAGGGGTCATCTACTGATAAGGCTAATGCTAACACCTTTAAGATTAAGCTACCAGCATTTAGTCTTTCCAATGATGACATAACGTTCTATCTAGACAGATTTGAACGATCATGTAAAACACATAACATAGACAAATCACTATATGTTGATCAATTGTCAATAATACTAAAAGGTGAAGCTCTAAGTATGTTAAGCATGGTAGATGAGCCTGACAAGAACAATTATGAAGTTGTCAGGGCGGCTTTGTTAAAGAAGTACCAACTTAATGAAGACGGCTATCGTCTGCAATTTAAAAATATGTTGCCAGAAACTGGAGTAGAATTCTCTGAGTTTATTGCAAAAATACGTCTTACTTTTACACGTTGGGTTGAGCTGTCTAAGACAGAACATACTTATGAAGCACTTATGGACTTAATACTTTGGGACAAAGTCATGTCTTCTGTCAATGAGTATTTTCTTGCTTTCCTTCATGAGCGTAAACCTAAAACCATAAAAGAAATGGAAGATTTCTGTTGCCAGTATGTAACTGCACACCCTCACATAACCATTAGTAACTCTAAAGTGAAAGAAGGTTTGCCTGTTGCTTCGGCAGCACCATATGGCACAAACTTTGTTCGTAAATTCCAGGGTACTAAACATAATTTCGATAGGAAGAGTAACCATAATTATGCTCAGAGTTATGGCAATCAATCTGATGGTGATTCTTCTTCGAAGAATTGGAGACGAGCTGACAGTCCTCGTTACTTTCAACCTAATAATTTTAGACATTTCAGAAGAGGATATAATAATAGAGGATATTCCTCGCGAAGACCTCAAAACCAAACTGATAGATGTTCTCATCAATGTGGACATGATAATAATTATGGAAACTGGAATTCAAACCAGGATAATAATTACAATAGAGAACACAATAACTTCAGAGATAATAATAACTCTGATAACTTCGGAGGTAATAATAGTCGCGGTAGATCTCAATATAAAAAAAGAGATATCAGCAGGCTAACTCTGTACAACAAGAATCTCAAGAAGCCTGTAATCAGGTTGTTAATAATAAAAACTCTGGCGCTGTCACATGTTCTGCTTTTGACTTTGGAAGAGCAAACAAATGCCACCAATGCAGTACTTTGTTCGAACCGACCACCGTAACTACTTTGAGTTGTGGTCACCCTCTTCCCGCTCTTCCTGCTGCAATTGAGCATGACGGGAGAGGTTCTCTATTCTTACATAAGGGTCTTGTAAATAATAATCCGGTCTCAGTCCTTTTCGATTCCGGATGCACCACTATTGGTGTTAGACAAACTCTTGTAGATCCATCTTGTGCTACAGGAAAAGTAATCAAATGTGTCACATTTGGCGGCACTTTAGAGAAATATCCTACTGCTGTAATTCACATCGCCACTCCTTTCTTTACTGGAGATGTGCACGCTTGTCTCTTACCTAATCCTATTGCGGACCTTATTATCGGTCGTATTCACGGAGTTAGGGAATGTACCCCACAGCAGATTGCTGCTTGGGAAGATCATAATATGCAAGCTACCAATGCAGTGGTTACAAGAGCACAAGCTCTACAGACACCTCAAATTTCATTGACTAGTAATGTTGAAGTGCATAGCCAAGACAGTCACTTAGTTATTTCTCGTGACTCTTTCATAAAATTACAAGAAGAAGATCCTTCTCTAAATAAATTCTTCATTCTTGCAAAAAAAGGTGATCCAAATCAGGATACAAATAGAAAATCGTGGATTGCTATGAAGAACGGCGTACTTGTACGTATGGTACAAGACTCGACTACGTCTGCACATTCGCAAATTCTTGTTCTTAAGAGTATGAGATTGCAAATATTGCAACATGCTCATGACTCGCAATGTGCTGGACATATGGGTTTTTCCCGTACAAAGTCGAGAGTCCTTGCGGCTTTCTTTTGGCCTTTTGTAAACAAGGACATTCGTATTTACTGCCGATCATGCAAGGTATGTCAGGAGGTCAAATCTAGAGGACCACGACATGCTGCGCCTATCTAGGCTGCTGACATTCCTATTCGGCCGTTTCAGAAAATGGCCATAGATATTATTGGCCCTTTTAAGATCAAGTCGGCCAGAGGACATCAGTTTATCCTTACATGTGTCGATATGTGTACACGTTGGCCAGAGGCTATACCTCTTAAGAGCATTTCCACTGCCGATATCGCAGACGCTCTTTGGCTGATATTTTCTCGGTTGGGTTTCCCCGGAGAGATACTGTCAGACCATGGCACGCAACTTATATCGGACACTATGTCACAGGTAATTTCTACACTACATATTAAAAGATCTCTTAGTAGTATCTATCACCCAATATCTAATGGGTTAGTTGAGCGTTTGAAAAGAACACTCAAGACTTTCCTTGGTAAGATAACTGAAGATCATCCTCAAGATTGGGACAGGGTTTTACCCGCGGCTCTCTTTGCTTATAGAGAGGTCCCTAATGAACACACATGATTTTCTTCCTTTGAACTTGTCTTTGGCGCGAAACCGCGCGGCCCTATATCTTTACTACATGATCTTATCACTGCCGATGATATTAGCGATGATACTCAATCTTCATATGAGTATGCCATTGCTCTCAGGCAAAAGATCATCGAGGCATGCAAACTAGCAACTGCTTCATCCGAAATTGCTAAAGAAAAGGCAAGGCAGTTTGCTAATAAGAATAGATGTCTACGACAACTTTGTCCAGGAGACAAAGCATTCGTCCTACTTCCCAGTAGGGAAAATAGACTTCTTATTGCATGGAAAGGTCCGTATGCAATAGTCTCACGAATTTCCGATGTTGACTATGTGGTCGATATTGATGGAGAGCATAAAACTTTCCATATCAACATGCTGACGGAATTTCATGAACGTCCAGACTATTTGCTGCCTATTTTCCAGGCAACGGTCGATTCGCATGTTCCGCATGGTCATTACTCATCCCTGTCAGTCATACAGGATGAGGAAACTACTTTTTCTGATGTCAATCTTCCTCTTCCAGTGGTTCCACTACATTCCACGGAATCTTGGAAAAACGACACTGTTTCTCCTAATCTTTCCGCTGAAGAACATCGACACATCTCTTCGATGTTACAAACATTTCAGGATGTCCTAACTGACATCCCTGGACACACACATGTCATAGAACATGACATAATTCTTGCTGACAATAATCCTATTAGGGTTAGACCTTATCCTATCCCTATACACTTTCAATCACAAGTCGAGAAAGAATTAGATGAAATGATTCGATTAAACATAATTGAACCATCAACTTCACCATATTCTTCTTCCATGGTTATTGTCCGGAAGAAAGACAAGAACATACGCATTTGCGTTGATTATCGCAAATTGAATCAAGTCATTAAGTTCGATGCTGAACCGATGCCTTTATTAAAAGATCTGCTTATTAGGCTTTCTAATTCTAGATTCTTCACTAAACTTGACTTGTCCAAAGGTTATTGGCAAGTGCCTTTAGCAGATCGTGCCAAACCTCTTACTGCTTTCTCAACACCCAGGGGTCTGTTCCAATGGAATGTTATGCCTTTCGGCCTTATGAACGCCCCTGCTACTTTCATTCGCATGATGCGTCGAATTCTTTCACATCGTTCAGATGTCATCGCATACTTAGATGACATCTGTCTCTTCAGTGATTCCTGGGAAGATCACTATTTGGGTTTGTATGAATTACTGTCGACTCTACGCGAGCATAATTTGACAGCAAACCCTCTAAAGCCTATGTTGGGTTTGGTGAAATCTCTTTCCTAGGTCATCGTGTTGGTCATGGTCTCTTGAAGACAGAAGACCACAATACGTCTAAAATACTGAACATCTCTGTACCTAAGACGAAGAAACAAGTTCGTTGTCTCTTGGGTTTAATTCAATTTTATGGGAGATTCATTCCGAATCTATCTTCAATTATGGCACCTCTCTCAACGTTGTTGAAGAAAGGATCGCCTAATCTGGTTCGTTGGTCTCAAGAATGCCAATCTTCCTTGGACCAGATCAAGAATATGTTCTCATCTCCTCCCATCTTAACCTTTTGAACCCGAGGTCCCAAAATTTCGGTCCGTGCGTAAAAAATCCTCTCCCCGAGAGACCGTAATCTTGGTCTGACACACCTAGCTTAGCAAAATGGGGTGGGAATGGAAATTTGTAAAAAAATAATGATGTCAGGAAGTACACGTCTTGTGGAATGTTACTCTAAAATTTCGGTGCCCACGAAGTGATAATATTTTGCAATTTTTTAATTGTTTTCACAATGAAAAGGCATGTTGAAAATCCAGGAAATAGCCATTCTAAAAGGCTAACAACGGAACAAGCTGTTGAACTTGTGCTCAATGATTCGGAGGATGATGAATATAGATTTAGATGGTGATTATTCTGAAATCGAAATTAAATCGAGTGACGGAACTTGTGAATCAGGTTATGATCAAGCTAGTTCTAACCCCGTGGTGCAGGGGCATGGAAAGGGGCGTATCCCACATAATGTATCAAGTAAATTTGATACAGGCTGGTCTCACAACTGTGGATGTTCAATTTCCACAACTTTGTATTGGCTACAATACATTCATGGGTGGCTGCGATGTTTACGACCAAGTTTGTCGTCTCAATAAAACGCACCGGCATTATCGCTGGCCTCGACGGCTCATAGTGAAATTTTTTGCTCAGGAGCCCAGGGGAATGAAGTTTTACGGGCTGGGTGGCCAGGGTTCTAAGGGTTAAGATTACCTACTCTTGATAGGACTTTTGTTCTTCGAAGTGATGCTTCATCCACTGGGATCGGAGCAGCACTTATGCAGGAATATTCAGAAACTCAGCATCCTGTTATGTACATTTCTAGGAAACTAAATGCGGCAGAGAGGAATTACTCGGTTCTAGACCGGGAATTGTTGGCTATGTGTTGCTTGGTTGTTTGCAATCGTGTTCGAGGGGTGTTGATGGGTGTTGTCAAAATGAAGACAAACAAAAGGTCAACTCGACCTACGCAGTGGTGTTTAGACATGGAGAGAGGATACAGTACATGCGAATGATGGATAACGTTCGTTAGAGTTGACAAATAGTCCTATCTCACTCACTTATGGCTGGAAGTCATTTACGCCAACTACTGTGTACGTTTCATACAGTTTAATTGGAACGATCACACTTGACAGCACGAGTACAGTGACAGCAGACAGGTTGGCATAAATCATAATAATGTTGATCAATGAAATACACTATCACAAGAGCATTCATGTTGCATAACAGTACCAATGGAATGTCAGTAGACAAGCACTCAGTACTTCCAATATATATCGTCTGACTTTACTGACAGAGCACGTCAGTTCATAAACAAGGTTCAAGATGGTTCCTAGACCTAACCTCGTCTAGCGAAGATTCCTTTAAGTAAAGCTCAGCACATATTATTTTGATAACAATATTGAACCACTAGTAGTGGGTTCTCTTCTGTAGCAGTGATCTCTGGACTCATCAGGTGATAGTAAGGGGCATCCCTGTTCTCTCCTCGGTGATTGGAAAATATAGAATTGAAAATGGCTTCTCCTCCCAGTGAGTTGTCACTCACCCAGGATACAAACTATGAAGCGCAATCAAAGCTGATCATTCATTAAATGTTCTCATTGCTTTGTAGATTCTACCATTGATACTATTGACTTCATCACATAATATGGTGCTGCTAGGTATGAATGTCATCTTCATCTGGTTAATATTCATCTAAACGTACAACCGTACGACTGCCCATCGAATACGATGCCTCAGGAAAAGTTCATAAGAAATGCGTCTTTACCTTGGTATCAGAAATACACTAGAATATGATTCTGCCATTCCTTGGCAGTAAGAATAAACACTGGGGTGAATAAAACATGATATGTCTAAAGAGACTACCTCTTTCCCCACTAATATAGAGATCACTTTTCGGCGACAGGCCGCTGCAACAACTCAGCACCCATCAGGGCGGAACCTTCTCACCTCCACTTAGCGACACATCCGCCGAACAACCTTTGACCCCAAGTTCGACACCGAAGATATAGTTCGACTTAGACATACAAAGATATTAAGATATAAGACAGACTCTTCCTACATAGACAAGAAATACACATAGATTCGGGCCATAGATATTCTGAAGCAAGAACAATCTATTTCTAACCAAACAAAGAATAGATCGCTGTAAACCTATATTCCTACGCCGAGTTCGATATTCAGGAAAGATAACCCATATAATAAAAGTATAAGTTCAACATGGGTGATATCGCTTTGACCAGGAAAATATTTCGATACACAAAATAAATATTATAATAAATATATATATTGTCAGACAAACAATTACATTTTACATTTGTATGCGTATCAACAGTAATCTGTGCGTCACACAAAAGAATATGTGCACAACACTATGGTTTGGTCAATTCTGAAATTACAAAGATTCCTCTTGGGCGCACATTTCATTCTAGAAACTGATCAAAAAGCTCTTACAGCTATTCAAACTAAGAACTTGAAGAGTTCAAGATCCACTCGATATGCCATTGCTCTTCAACCTTTTCACTTCACGGTACGAGCTATCCGTGGTTCGGATAATGTGATGGCTGACATTCTGTCTAGATGCCCACATGATTCCAACTAATACTTCTGTCCTATATTTCCAGATATATTACAGAACCATAACACACCTATATTATAATCATACATTAGCACATATGCTCTCACTTTATGTGAACTCATATTAATGTGCTTTGTTATCATTTTTTTTCTGTTACCATCTTTAATATAACAGAAGAAGGCTGAGTAGGCAATATAAGGGCCGAAAGTTCACTCGGCCACAATTATTAATAAAAATGTATTGTATATTATGAAACTTAATGGTTGTTAAATAGGATTATATTGATTGTATTTTCTCAGCATGTCATTGATGATCTGAGAAGTTACCTTACTGTTGTCAAGCATGAAGAGTTGTGAAGTCTATACTTACCGTTGGAACGACAAAAGATGTGTCCTTTTGTCATTGACCTGGATCTTCATGTATCGTCAACGTATTTCATTATGTATTGCATTATAATATTATTACATGTTTAGGTAATTTAATATTTACTATCACATGTGTACATCCTTTTGAAGCGGTGCTAAGATAATGACACCGCTATTTTGATAATGATTATTATTACACTTGCATACAAGATATGTATATTATGTTTACATGCTAACGTGACCAGCAATGTGATGTGTGGTTGGTGGCACCTCCCCGATATATGTATATATTTTGAGACAGATTTTCTCTGCTAAAATATATTCTCACCTGTCACTCTATGTGTCGATTTAGCCTCATGTTAGGCAGTTTGTCTATTTATCCGCGCATAATTCGTGCGTTTGAGCCACTTTTAGCTTGCTCGTGGATGTTAAAAAAAAATGTTTCATTTTTTTTTTTATCGGGAGGTTGCGGTAATATATTACGCATAAGAATTTTGCTATGGTATCTGTGTACTCAATTTTTCTAATGCAAGGTATATAACTCTTGGAATTGAAGTTACTTGTTACTTTAAGTGGTTACCTGTTCTTATGCCCTTCGGTTGCCGGTATTGTTGTTTGACCGATCTTGGGTCGTGTCCATTTATGGAGCGCTCAGGCCCACGTTTCTTTGAAACGTTTGGCAACCTGCGTCGATAGTTATTTCCTATCCTTATAAGGCTCGATTTTAAGTGTCGTTCTTAGAATATGCCCATAGCTTCGGGGTTGTGTGAATTGTATTCAAATCGTACGTTTCTGCGCATGTCTGTTTTTTGGTTGTGGGTTTTAACAAGCTTCCGCCCGGGAGTGTCACAGATTTTGTCGAGAGAGATAGACGCTTTTTCAGCGTCTGTCATGATCATATTGTTCGGGGAATGGAAGTCCTCTATAGTGTTGGTTCATCTCATATGATATTCCCCTTTGTGATTCAAAGCGCCTGGAGGCGAGTGAGTTGTGTATTTATTCCTGAAGAGAAGGTAATTGCTCTACTTGATTATCATTGTCGCTAACTTTCATGATTGACATTTTGTGCCTATTTGCCAACTTTCCCTGGGCGGGAAAGAGTCTACGTTATGAGAAGTTTTCAACTCACGAATCACCATGTTGTTATGCATCGGGTTGATGCATGTCCTAAAGGCTATCTACTTGTTGGACTTTGCTGCTCTGGCGGTTCCACGTCAGTTTAGGTTTGATACCGTTGTTATTAAAGGAAATTAGAGGACATTATTTGATACTCCAGAAGTCATGCCTTTGTTGCTGGAGGTCAGAAAAGGAGAAGATATTTAATCTCCTACATATATATATATATATATATATATATATATATATATATATATATATATATATATATATATATATATATATATATATATATATATATATATATATATCGGCTGTTATAGAAAAGGATGATGGTTTCCACACCTGAATACATTTACAGTCGTTTACAATGCATTAACGCCAGTTACATTATTCTCCATTAACATGCTGTGATGTCTACAAGTGTTGTCAGTGACTATGCCATTTCGATGTCGTCGTTGTGTCGTTAATAAATATTGAGAAAACGTCACTAGCTGTTCAACACCTTTATGACTTTCCTCGTCGTGAGTCAGTGATGTACTCTGTACTACGTACTGTGGACAATGTTGCATCTGTACATTAATACTACTGGACTGTAAGGAGGGATACCAACAATATATGCTTACAATATCATGCTACATCCCAGAAGGACCAATTCCTTCATCTCTAAAGATTGGTACCCATCCACAACGGTGTAACGATATACATACATACTTCAAGTAAAACAACACACCGTTACAACGCCACACTCTTCTGACATGTTTGTCTGTAATAATTACACAGAAACTGTCTGGTTTGATGCGATTAATTATCACTCGTACTCAAATTCCTTCACCAGACAAATAATCATTGACATTCGCGACAATAGACGTTTTGCTCAGACAGACAATCTGGCTTCTTTTGTCCTTTCCGTCAAGGTGTCCGAAGGTGTGAGCGATTAACCACGAATACAGGTAGTCACTCGCCTTACTCCGTCTGGGGCTGAACTGAGTTACGTAAAACAATCAATTTCTTTCACTCACTTCGTTCTTTCGCGTCTGGTTTCGCGCGCCCGGGGATAGCAATTAATCTGCCGGCCGGGGTCAATTAGCCGTGCAATAACACGAATCGCAGTGTGAACAGAGGTCCACATATCAAATGCGCGGCGCTGGAACAAATTTATGTGGGTAAAATGAAAAAATAAATAGGTAGTATATGAGAGAAAGAAAGGCGTAAAAGTGCACAATCCAAATGTCGTTACACCGACGCTAGCTGGCATGACACATTAAGAAGAAGACGTACGCAAATGTGTTCATGTATATACGCGAGCCTAGAACTGGTTGTATATAAATATGTTTATATGTCTATGTACACAAATATGCCTACATACATAGAGAGCCTGCTCGTTCCTAGGAAATAGTTATTGTCAATAGTGCTAGTCATGTGAAGATATATTGTTGTTGATGATGAATGCTCTATTGGGAGCGTTGTTATAGTTGGTAGTTGTGAGTTGACATGTGCACCATCATAGCGAGAAGATGCTGGAAGTGGGTTGGCTACATGCTCAGAAGAGACCGTGACACCATCCCCAGAATTACCATGCTCTGGTCTCCAGAAGGACAACGAAAGCAAGGACGGTCAAAAGAGTCATGACGGACAACTGTGAAGGCAGAGATGCTGAGCTTGAACAAGAGCTGGAGCACCACACGAGGGACGGCTGTCGACCGAGCAAAGTGGAGACAGTTTGTTGCTGCCCTACAATGGGCCTACGGGAAGCCACCAGGTGTGATGGCTACTGATTGCTTTGTCAGTCTGCGGCCAAGGACCAAAGGAGAAAAAGAAGAAGAAGAAGTAGAGTGGACTGAGAGCTCAGAAAAACCGGGATATTTGTTAAATGTGGTTCAAGAGTAGTGAATGAGTTGTCATCAGTCAGTACGTTATGACTGAACACAATGTTGTGAGTTCTGTTTATTGGTCCAAAAAATAAGCGTGAATTGAGAAGTGGTCACACTGGTCGAGAGAGACTAGTGTGTGAGTTAAACAGGGCAGTCGAATGTTAGTTCTCAGACGAGCAGATTGTTTGTTGTAGTGGTTGCTGCTGGGGTGTTCTGCCGACGTCTGAGTGGAGATAACAGGTTGTAGGTGATCGACTGTTGGAGATGTCACGAGTTTATTTTTGTTATATAAAGCGTGGTCTTGTATGTGACATGGCAACAGTAGGTTAGTTACCCAGTAGCTGATGTGTAATTTGAGAGTGGTGTATCACTACACATGTGTTGTGTATACAATTTATGATGTCGGAGTTTATTTCATTATTTCAATTACCTATGACATGTTCAGTCGATGTGTCGTGAACCTAAATGGTTTATTCGTCGTTTAGACAACATAGCTAAATCCGCGTCCCATTCTAGCGCATATCAGGAGAATTAGTAGCGTAACAGTTATATTTTATTCTTACAGGAATATTTTTATGTTTTAAACAAGCATTTTAAAAAAAAGTCTTCACAAATTCGACTGTAACGGTCATTATTCTACACTGAACATTCCTTAAACTCTCTCTCTCTCTTTCTCTCTCTTTCTCTCTCTCTCTCTCTCTCTCTCTCACACACACACACGCACACACACAACTTCTCTTGTTGTTACGTCCAACCATTCCCACTTCCTTAATGCGCACTTCGTCTTCTGATCCTTTCTTAGCTCCAGAGATATCTGAAAGCCATTCCAAAGAATGCGAAAGAATTATAATGACGTTGGTTACGGTTCATAGATGTTGAAGGAAAAGATACAATACACCATGAAAATATTGAAATGCATGCGAGTTCTTTTAATAGGTGTGCAAGATAACCCGCACTCAAAGCACAGTACTAAACGCGCGGTTTCCGTTGTGTCCCGAAAAGCTGACTTAATTGTCTCTTAGACTCAAAAGTAAGGTTGATGTGATTGTTTCTTACACTCAGAAGACACCTTCAGACTTTCATTAAGTAATCCCATAGTGTCTCGATAA
Source organism: Oreohelix idahoensis (assembly GCA_024509875.1). Classification (NCBI taxonomy): domain Eukaryota; kingdom Metazoa; phylum Mollusca; class Gastropoda; order Stylommatophora; family Oreohelicidae; genus Oreohelix; species Oreohelix idahoensis. The sequence goes on along the minus strand of JAMPIV010001234.1, from coordinate 77,914 downwards.
AAACTTGTATTTTCTACTGGGTCTTTATGTCTACTTTTAGAATATTAAAATAATTTATGTGTGCCTGGCTTGGGAGGGGGGGGAGGAGTTAAAAAAACCACGTGCATTTTACAGTTTAAAATAAAGTCCAATCTCACATCTCCGTTTGCAATAACGTTCGATCTTTACCAAATTGTTGTGATTTGAATGAAATTTCTGTCACTTTTAGCCGAGTGGTCTGCCCTGTCTTGTTCTCTATTTTTGTCTACGCCCACTTATCTGTCTTATAGCTCCTAATAGCGCTATTTCTCGCTTTGGTTATGTCAATCGTACGTTGGACAGGCTAAATTCAACCCCTCTGGACGTGGACAGCGGCTTCTAGCCAAAGGTTCTTTTATTCTACCTTTCTTGTAGAGAACGGCAATATCCCCGTTTTCTTTCATTTACAGAGAACCCGCAGACACGGTGAAGTAACTAACTTTCCATCCTTCCGCTTGCGTCTAGAATCTCGATTTCAGGTCGCTCGTAAGACTGCCTGGTGTTGCTTCAGATTACGTCTTTTTCCTGTATCTAAAGTCGCTAGGGAAACATTTCGCTAGACCCTAATGTCTTGTTACGTTAGATCCTTGCACGTGCAAAAGCCACTTTATCTTACTATATAAGCGAGGAATAACCTGACCGGCTCCTGCACATAAATCCAGTGTGGATGGGAAGGAGCGAAGCTCCTGACCGGGTTGGAAGGAAAGTCCACTGACCCCCCAGCCTCGCAATGACATGTCATTGGGCCAAAAGAGCTGGAAAGCTGGAGTGCCGCTGGTTAGAGACAAAAAAAAAAAAGCGAGGTGTCTTTATCACTCAGTACGATTGTGTCAAGAATATTCTGCCATTGAACAAAGTGATATTCTGAGCCAGAGCTAATAGCAGTTGTAATGCAGGAATTATTATTATTATACTATATATATATATATATATATATATATATATATATATATATACATATATATATATATATATATATATATATATATATATATATATATATATATATATATATATATATATATATATATATATATTGAGTGTAAGCTCAACGCTAAATTTTTGGTAAATCATTCCCCACTTGGATGATTATCTCTCGGGCCTTATATAATTATCATGGAGTGTTGGGATACCCAACATTGTTTTCTTCTTACCATAGCGTGTGTGGGACCGGGTGTGTGTGTGAATATATTGTTAGCCTCAGATTGCCTTACGACGCGGCGCGCATACAACGCGTGGTTTGTAAACAGTAATGGAGAGCGGGGCTTACCTGAGTCGTGATCCCTAGGCAAAGAAGAGCGCAAGCGGGCGAGAACGGGTTTTGTTTTGATTTTGCAAGGAAAGAGAGTTGGCGAGTGGAGGTTTGTTTATATTGTGCATGGGTGAGAGAATGACAGAAGAAGAGTCTGCTACGGGTGGTAATGAGATGTTGATTGCTTCTATACTTTTCAGAACCGTCGTCACAACATTTGTTCTGTGCTTCCTGATTAGATTGCTGCTTTCAGTTGGATTATAACTTCCATATAACAAATATTACACGGCAATCCAGATCATACTGCCAGTTTCAGCATATATGGCTAAGTCGTGGATAACGTAAACACAGCCTTTTGTTCGACATTACCTGTCATTCCAACAAATACGGGCTGCCTCCTTTGCCATCCAGTCAGACCCATTTACGTCCTGTTAACTCGGAGTATACTGACGTAACGCCAGAGAGGATTCGCCTATTGCTAGTATTCGTCGCCTGTCTGAGAGATCAAGTCTTCACTATCCAGAAAAATAGGCGCACCTGCGGGTCCCTCCTGGATATTCGTTTGCCAGCATTAGTTGCTCTTGTTTGGATATATCAGTGGGTGCAAGTATTTCTGTGGTCACCAGTCACAGGAAATTGTGAACGCATAGGATTTATTACGACGCTGCTACAGAGAGAGAGAGAGAGCTTATCTCCATAGCTTGTGAATATCAAATTAGGTAGAACAGTGTAGCGTTTTTCCTAGCTGAGGAGTAAATTTACCTACCGGGATTTGTTAACTTTTCTGGAGACCATTTTCTTCACGAAAGCTGAGGGCCTACAGTTTGAGTTTGATTATCTTGGTAGTGAGAAAGTGTACGGGTGTTGGTGGATCAGAGTGAGACGCATTGCCTGAGAGATTGAGTGAAATATTCTTTTTCTGTAATTGTGACAAAAAATCACTAGCCCATCAGAGATAGTGAAGTTATTTTTTTATGTTGGTATTGTGATTTCTTTAATAAATGTATTTATATGTTTACAGCGGTCAGAATTCATTCTATTCTAACTATCACTTGATGTTTGCTGTTGTAGTCCTTGCTGTAACAGATTATCCTATTTTGTATGAGAGGACGGAAAAGGGGATGACATATTAAAACATAGTCTCGAGTATGGCTGGGAAGAAGACCTTAGATATTTGATTATATTTCTCTTCTCTTAAGAAGTCATATCTCTCTCCATATTTTCATTAGTGAATCAAATTTTCTCTACTTTCACATTGCTCATTCATATTCTGTCTAAACTCAGACATCCTCTACTTCCATACTCGCGACTTCAATCTAACGGAGGAACTTAACGTATTTGTAAAGAGACTGTAAAGTGTGAAGCCAACAAAGTTTTTTTAGTACTGACGTTAAATATCACTATGAACAGATTTTAACTACATAACTAAACATAATTTGGCCCAGAGATATCATTGAATCAAAGAAAGTGACCTTAAGCTTCATGCACAGACGTCGATCGGCAGAAGGTCACCGAGTAGAAATGAAAATAATGTTCCTCTAACCAAGAAATGAAAATAATCTTTTCTCCATTGAAGAAGTGGTACATGTTCTCAGGAGAAAAAACATAAATATGTGGAAACGACGCAAGTAATAAATCGATAAATATTAATATTTGTCTGCGTCAGTTCAGATCTTCATAGCAAACTTATTTTGAGACGGCCAGAAGTAATAATAAAAACATCTCTTTGGAAGCGAATCCAACAACAAACAAAATGCGCTGGAGATTAAATAGAGAAAGTCGAGTTGAATTATACTCTACTAAAATAATCAGAGTCGCGTGTAGTTCAACGGGCGCTCTGGGGATACAAAAAAAGAGAGCACCGTGACTGCTTCATCAGCCATCAAAAGACGAGATTAATAAGAGGCTGTACATGGAAGTGGCAGCCTCGTCAAGTAAAACAGATTGCTACAACAAAAGCGTGTGCTTTGACGAAGGTGTCATTGAAAGGAGCCACACATGCAGCGGTTGATTCATGTTCCATAAGGATAAAAAAGTTATGATGATGGTGATGATGATGAGGAGGAGGGGAGGAGGATGATGATAAGCACGCCTGCTTTGGCTGGATTCCACAGAGACGAAAAAGAGTGGGAAGCAATAGGAAGCACCAGAGAAGACCGGAAGAAACGGAAACTTGTTGAAGGCATTGCAAGGCATTAATTATTCTGGAATCCCTGGAGTTAGAGTGGCAGAAGGAGGCTAAAAACATACGAAGAATTGAAGGGGAGACAACCGTGAAAGGGATAAAGAAAACTGAAATATCTTGAAGGGATGGCATAGGACAGGAAAGATTGGTATGAAATTGTTGAATCCTAAGCTGTATGATGTTTTATAAGCAATACATCTACGCTATAGGTGGAGACGTTACATTAACAGATGTTCAGGAATTAGTTGGCCTGACCGTTCCATCATGGCCAGATACTGAACAAGTTGGAGATCTTTTACAGCTGACCTTAGATGCTGAGATAGAGCTTGAACTAATCGGAGTTCCTATTTGGCCAGAAATTAAGTATTACTTGCGCTTATCGTTCACTAAACTATGCTTTGTAATATACCTTCGGTCAGTCAATCTCCTTTGTCTTCTGTTGGTAAACGATACCTAGCTGGTCTACGGAAATAAGTGGTTGTTGATTTGCGCTGTAGAATTTTGAGTCAAAATTTTCACTACTTTTTTTTCCCCGTTGCCCGCTCATGAATGTTATTTCATTGTTTAGCTTTAGAGGCATATCGCTTTGAATGCTGTGGACGTGACGAACTCAATCTTTTCTTCCTCGGTTAATGTAATTTATACTCGAATTTTCTCCTTCTCACTTTTTATTTCTTACATTTTTTTTCTTCCGAAAATGAAATGGGTCCCTTCTTATTTTGATACCCGTTTTGCGCATTTCTGTTGTAAGTTAAAGAACTTTTCTTGTACGCGTATTATCCTTATATGTTTTAAAAATGTGTACACAGATAAATATGCGAACACGCAACGATATTTTCACCACAAATTTTAGAATGAGAAAAATAAAACATCACAAATAACTAGAAGTATATATTCATTATAAACAGATCAGTTCAGACTGAGGAAAAAGGTGTTTTATCGGGGTGAGGGATGGGGAATTTGCAAAAAATCATAAATAAAAACTGCCTGTCAAGAAGTTTATACCTAGCTCATCAACAAGTATCAGATATTTCATATTTACCACCGGATGTATGCACGTCTAAGAGCATGTCTATTGCTGATACAAGCTTCAAAACAACTTAAGTTTCCCATTGTGTTATCGTATCCTTCAATGTTTATTTAACTGAACTGCATCATTACCGCACTTCACATGCTTAATGTTAATATAAATAGAAAGATTCGTCTTCACAGGGAGAAAAGAAAACACAAAATCTGCCAAAATAAACTTAACATTCCGCAAAATGGAAAGTTTGGTACACTCTCATGTTTATAGCTAAAGCCTGAGTAAACATTTTGTTATTATTATCTTTTCGTTGTGAAGTGCTGATTTTTGACTTGTTATTTTGATAAATGTGTCTGTATCATTGACTGCTCTTTTAAAATTCAATCTGGGTATAAGCGTCTGGGTTGTCTTATGATAACTGTAGCTTACTCGAAACAAGACAATTCTATGTTAAGAAGTATAGTGGGGCCGTCTTCACTGGTCTTGTCAATCCACGCATGGCAGATTTTTTGGGTAGCCATTTGAGGTGGGATTTGTGTAGACCATAAACGGCTTCGGGGTCGATCCAGCCTCATGAATTGGGTATCAGAGCAATTCTGGGAAGGTTAAGGCGGCCGGTGTGATGCTGACCACATCACCCCTAGTGTGCCGATGGTCACGAAAATAGGGGCCTAATACCATATTCCCAATATGCCCCAATGGGCGTGTAACGGAATCCTTTACCTTTTACCTTCTATGTGACCTAGTTGATAGCTCTCAGTGAGGTGATTACGCAGTCAGACCCCTTTAAGCTTCCCAGTTCCAGTGTTGAATTTTACCAATGGGTAATACATGACTGTCAAACAAACATAAATAAATATTAAAACATATGAAATACATCATAACACTGACAGTCTGAAAATATAGAAAACACAGGAAAATTTTTTTTTTTTTTTTAAACCGCTATACTTTGCATACTTGATCATTAAAAAAGTGTCTTAATAAATATTTTTTCTTAAAGCATTGTAATGCTATCAGCAGGTTTCCTCAATGTGTGACCTGTCTCATAGCCAGCGTTTTCTTCTTGTCTCCTGTTGCAGTGGCTCCAGTCTGGTTTTTGTAATCTTTTTTCACAATGAGAAAGGCGTTTTATTGTATACATTCATGGACAAGTCCAAAGGACTGTCCCTGAAGAAGAAATTGCATAAAAGAAATGCAAATGGAGTTAGTAGAGCTGGGAAATGTTAACTGGAGAGAGAAAAAGAGAGAGAGAGAGGGAGATAGATAGATAGATAGATAGATAGATAGATAGATAGATAGATAGATAGATAGATAGATAGATAGATAGATAGATAGATAGATAGATAGATAGATAGATAGATAGATAGATAGATGGATGGATGGATGGATGGATGGATGGATGGATGGATGGATGGATGGATGGATGGATGGATGGATGGATGGATGGATGGATGGATGGATGGATGGATAGATAGATAGATAGATAGATAGATAGATAGATAGATAGATAGATAGATAGATAGATAGATAGATAGATAGATAGATAGATAGATAGATAGATAGATAGATAGATAGATAGATAGATAGATAGATAGATAGATAGATAGATAGATAGATAGATTGATAGATAGATAGATAGATAGATAGATAGATAGATAGATAGATAGATAGATAGATAGATAGATAGATAGATAGATAGATAGATAGATAGATAGATAGATAGATAGATAGATGAATTCACTATAATTGTTAGATCCTCCCCACCCCCCACCTTTTTTCCACCCTTTTTCCAACTTTTGTTGTTGTTGACGTTATTCTATTTCAATGTTGGTTAGCGCGCCCGACACAATTTACGTTCATAGCTGAAGTTTGTTCACAAGTGGACATTTAGTCGGTTTATAAGATTTGAACCTACATGGAAAATGCATTTGACAAATCTAATGATCTACGTTCTAACATAGCAAATGCTTCTCCATTTAACTTTATGTATTTCCTGTGCGTTGAAACAGGCGGGACTAACCTTAGCTTTATAAACGCCTCCAAACCATAATTTCCAGTTTGATGGAACGAGCAGGTAAATACTTTTGATCTGTATATAAGGTGAAAATTTTTTAATTTTCTGATATAAGGGGTCATCTATATATCACGACAGACAGTGAGCGGGAACGGGGCAAAATTATGGGAAGAAGCGTGACGATAGGGGGATGGGGGAAAGAGATTTGTGACGTCTAATTAGAGGAGAGTATAGGTTTTTGTGAAGAAACATCACTAAAGGATGTAGAATCGTACACATATCTTGGCATTATATATAGATAGAGTTGGAGGGACAGACAATGATATCAAAATAAGAATACAAAAAGCAAGAGGAGCTTTCATTGCATTGGGAAACATATGGAGAACAAGAGAAATCAAGTCCAACACGAAAATAAGAATCTTCAACTCAAATGTCAAGTCAGTCATGTCAAGTATGGCTCCGAGACATGGAGAGCAACAAAAACAACAACCAAAAAGCTACAGACTTTTATAAACAGGTGCTTGCGTAGAATAGAAGGACTGAAATGGTATGACAAAGTCACAAATGTGGAATTAATGACAAGAACCAGACAAATGTCAGTGGAACAAGAGTTGAGAAGAAGACGCTGGCGATGGACAGGACACACATTGAGGAAACCTGTTGATAGCATTATAAGGCAGTCCTTGTTCTGGAATCCACAGGGAAAGAGAGGCAAAGGTAGACCAAAAAACACATGGAGAAGAGAACTGGAAACAGAGGTGAAAATGATGAGGAAAACATGGAAAGAACTTGAGCAGATGGCACAGGACAGGAAGACTTGGCTTGTGTTTGTTGAAGGCCTATGCTCCTTGGGGAGCTAAAGGGTATTGGTAGGTTTTTGTGAAGAAATGTGACCGGTGGCGGGGGGAAAGGGGGGGGGGGTTGTTTAAAAATGGCTATAATTGCGTGACGTCCTATGTGGAAGACCACTAAGATGCATTATGTGCAAACACAAATTTACTTGAATGGAAAACCTGAAGATGTGGTTTTAAAAATGTGAAATTATGTATCATCTGATAAATGTGATCTTATATTACGTTTATAAGACAAGCCAGATTATGTATACCAGAATATCGTAACAATTCTCATTCGGGTGTGTAAGCTTATTACGTGTACTTGCATATGTGTATGTATATTTACGGTCTGTATGTGTGTGTTCATGTTATTTTATACGGGCGAGTACATGTTTACATGCATGAGAATTATTTATATGAGCTTATATGTGTGTGTATTACATCGTCATTACCTGTCAGCTACCTGTGAAAACCTAGACCTGCAACAAGAACACTCCAAATCCTTCTATCAAGTTCCATCAAAGTATGTGGTCTTTCAGTGGCGTCTATAACCCTTTCATATATGTCTTCACTTTCCTTTACTGTGCATATTTTCTAGTCCCCCCTCTGTGTATCTTACTCTGGCGATTCCGGGGCAGTCACTGCCTTGTAATGCTATTAGTTGATTTTTATCAGAGTTCGCCCAATCCAACATCAATATCTTCTCCTCACATCGTGTTCCACTGTTCTTCTGTGTGGTTCTTTTTATCAGTTCCGCATATGTGCATTATGTATGTTCATATGTCAAATTATAGAAAAAAACCTTAACAAATACGTCAATGTTATTTCATGTAAGAAACAAATGTAGTACCATAGCAGTTACTGCCTTAGGGGAGTTAAGTGTTAGAGACTTCACTATACTAGATCCAGCATCGAGAGGTGGGGTGACCAGTTCTCTTCCTCGCTGCCTTTTCCTTCCTTAACTCACGTGCAAAGTTAACATCATGTACCTATTAACAGCTGAGTAGATTGAAGCGTGTCGGGTACCGTGAATCGAACCCGACACCTTTGCCGCGAGAAACCCGCGTTCTAACCACCGTTTCAATCGGTCGCTCCATATAAGAAAACAATCTCCTTAACAATAACAGAACAAATATCAACGACAACAAAAGAAAAGAGAAAAAGAAAGGAAGAAATATTCTTTGCATGGTTCAAGCTATTGATGAAGAAAAAGACAGACGAGAAAAAAATGTGTTGTTTCAGACTATTACTAACACAAGTTATTCCCTTTCGTCGTCTGACGGTGACGTGGAAGCGACGACGGATCGTAGATAACAGTTATATAGAGGAAGAGAGAGAGAGAGAGAAACGATAATGATGATGAAAATGATAAGTTTAAAACAGTTTATTAACATCGCTATGTGCATGTTCAACCGGTGTGCTGCGTGCGGCACTATATTGTGCAGATATGTCGCCAGAGTTCAGGGTCGAAAAGAAGCGAGAAATAATTGAGGAATAAAAGAAATCGTCAAGGTAAATTTTAGAAGTACTGTATGGTTTTTTTTTTCATAAAAGGGTGATAAGAACGAAAACAATAATAGTTTAAGGGGAGGAGCTACATTAGATTTTGAGATAAAGTTTGTATCTAAAAATAATCACCATTTTTATTCAATGTTTGACAACATTATTTGCAATAAATCAAAATTTTGATAAGATAAAAAATATCGGATCTAAAAAAGTTTTATTATCCTATAGAAAGTATTTGTGCCACATCTGATATTGATTGACAAAAACATGCGAACGTTATAAGAACATTAGTAGTGTAAAACAAGGTTCTGAGAAAATCTAGATTTTCTTCTTAGGAAAAGCATCATTTCTGAAGAAAATACTATTTACAAAATCAAAATATACCTACTAAGATTTGTTCTGACAAATAATTTTCACAGATTTAGATTCAGGGAAATATAAATTATACTAGCAACAACCCGCCAAAATTGACAGGTTTTAAATTATAGAGTGTTGTTTCTGTTACACGTTTTACATTGCTGCTTCTTCTATAGTCTCGCTTGCTCGCTGTGAATGACTCGTTCGTCTCTTCCTTTTAGCCATCTTATCATTTTGATCCATAATAATAAGTCTGCAATACTTTAAATTACAATTTTGCCTTGAAGAAACAATTCAAAAACTTACATTTTTAAGAAAAATTATGAGTTAAATCTGTTTCCTGAATGAAACTGGACAGAAGAGTATCTTGATTGCCTGTTGATATAATCTGCATCTCCGCACCTTCCTGTCTCCGGTTCAAGTTGTTGGCTTTCATAATCAAACTGTTTGCTCGCTGTGAATGACGCGATCGTCTCTTCCTTTTAGCCATCTTATCATTTTGAACCATAATAATAAGTCTGCAATACTTTAAATTAAAATTTTGTCTTGAAGAAACAATTAGAAACTTACATTTTAAGATTATTTTTAAGAAAAATTATGAGTTAAATCCGTTTCCCGAATGTAACTGGACAGAAGAGTATCTTGATTGTCTGTTGATTTAATGCACACCAACCGTCACCTCTTCCCTTGAACACTCTTAACAAGAGTATGCAGGGAAAGATAGGCAATATTAATGTAGCATTAACATTTTTCATCTCTTCATTTGTTCTTGTATATTACTAAGCAATTTTCCATTCTTATCTTTTATGAGGCCATTTGCTTGCTTATATTTCCCTGTTAGCACAAATTAAAGAGGAATAATGTTACTAATGTTACTATCAGTGCCGGGAAAAGTATTAAACAGAATCATCCTTGAGAGATTAAAAGAGTCCATAGACAAGCAACTGAGAGATGAACAAGCAGGTTTTCGACAAAATAGATCCTGTACAGACCAGATAGCCACATTGAGAATAATAGTTGAACAAAGTCTGGATTGGAATTCACCGCTATACATCGGATTCGTGGACTATGAAAAGGCATTTGACAGTGTAGACAGAGAATCGCTTTGGAAATTGATGAGGCATTATGGAGTTCCCATGAAGATCATTAACTTAATAAAGAAGAAATATGAAGACATGACATGCAGAGTCCTACATGAAGGACAACTTACAGAACCGTTTAGGATTAGAACGGGAGTGAGACAGGGGTGCGTTTTGACTCTATTTCTTTTCTTACGTGCAATAGATTGGGTCATGAAAACATCGACATCACACAACAGAAATGGAATCCAGTGGAATCTGACTAAACAGCTTGATGATCTGGATTTTGCAGATGACTTGGCTCTTCTGTCCCATAACCATAATCAGATGAATGAGAAAATGAAAATTCTCGATGAGAGGTCACAACAAGTGGGCCTGAAAATACACAGAAAAAAAACAAAGATTATGAGAATAAATGCAAGAAATGATAACAAGGTTGAACTTGAAGAAACACCACTAAAAGATGTAGAATCGTACACATATCTTGGAAGTAATATAGACAAAGTTGGAGAGACAGACAGTGATATCAAAATAAGAATACAAAAAGCAAGAGGAGCTTTCATTGCATTGGGAAATATATGGAGGACAAGAGAAATCAAGTCCAACACGAAAATAAGAATCGTCAACTCAAATGTGAAGTCAGTCCTATTGTATGGCTCTGAGACATGGAGAACAACAAAAACAACAACCAAAAAGCTACAGACTTTTATAAACGGGTGCTTGTGTAGAATAGAAGGACTGAAATGGTATGACAAAGTCACAACTGTGGAATTGATGACAAGAACCAGACAAGTGCCAGTGGAACAAGAGTTGAGAAGAAGGCGCTGGGGATGGATAGAACACACATTGAGGAAACCTGTCGATAGCATTACAAAGCAGTCCTTGTTCTGGAATCCACAGGGAAAGAGAGGCAGAGATAGACCAAAAAACACATGGAGAAGAGAACTGGAAACAGAGGTGAAAATGATGAGAAAAACATGGAAAGAACTTGAGCGGATGGCACAGGACAGGAAGACTTGGCATGTGTTTGTTGAAGGCCTGTGCTCCTTGGGGAGCTAAAGGGTATTGATTGAACATTTTTCATCACAGAGCAGACTATTTTTCATTATTTCTTTGAAAAAAAGAGAGGGCGTGTGATATAGAGAGAAAAAGAGAGAGAAGAGAGAGGGGACACTTTTTTGAGGCCAATGGAATGGGAGATTGTTTTAAATAAATGACACCTGTTTCTATGATATCTCATTTCAATCATTGGAATAATAACAACAATGAATATAAATTTTTCAAAATATATCTTTTGAAATCCAGATCAATATTATTTTTACAAATAACACAATGATTACAATGTTAGCTATTGAGCTTTTAAACACAATCTTAATACTCGTTTTTCAAATGATAAAATCTCTCCTTAAAACAAAAAACAAAAAAAAAACCAAACAAACAATAAAAACTGATAGTGTACCTTGACAATTTTAGCACCTTGTTTAGTCTGCAGTGAGCTGAAAAAAGGTTAAAAATCGCTGCTCTAGCACATGACTCCCTGTATCTGCTATGAGACCATCTTTACTTTAATTTACGAACAATTATAAACAAGCACTGTTAGACGAAGTAAGTACCAGTGGAACAAGAGTTGAGAAGAAGACACAGATTGAACAGCAGAAAGGAAACCTGTTGATAGTTTTACAAGACAGTCCTTGTCCTGGAATCACACCGGTAATAGAGATAGAGGAAGACCACCACATGAGGACGAGCACTGTAGACAGACATGATGGAGGTGAAGAAGACATGGAGAAACATTCAGCTGAAGGCGCGAGATAGGAAGACTTGGCATAAGTTTTGCCACGGAATTGCCTCCCCTATGCTCTGCAATGATGGTCCAGCAATAGCCAAAACCTATAGTATCTAATGTGGGTATTCAAAGGCATCTACCTTCGCACAAGATTACTCTTGGCAGAGATACAGAGAGAAGGATGATGATGCTTGAGGGTGTATTCACAAGATGTTCTGAAATCAAGAACGATGCTGAATGTGTCTTTGCACAGTTAACTTCTTATCTGCCCGACAACTTCAAGAAATATATTGTATAATTTAGCTCGTTCAAGCCCTCAACTGATTTAAGTCAGTGAAATCTTAATTTAGTAGCTCTGTTTTACGTGTATTTAAGGTGACTGACATACGGGTGCATTACACTCAAAAGGATTAAATCAACTATAAATTTGTATATATAAAATCAATTATATTTAACAGTGTAAAATTAATAATTCTCTTTTTTTTAAAAAAAAGGTAGTCATCTGAGAGTGATGTAATAGGATTCCGTTACACGCCCATTGAGGAATATTGGGAATATGGTGTTAGGTTCGTATTTTCGTGACTATCGGCACACAAGGGGTGATGTAGTCAGCAACACGCCGGCCGCCTTAACCTTCCCAGAGTTGCTCTGGTACCCAATTCACGAGGCTGGGTCGACCCCAGAGCCGTTTGCGGTCTAAAAATCCCACCTAAACTGGGGATCGAACCATGGACCACCGAGCTAGGAAGCCAGTGCACTAACCACTGCGCTTGGATATTGAGGGAGTTGTCTGAAAGTTCAATTGGCAGATTTTAATTTTGCACTAAACTGCCAGTTAGTTTGTTGGTTTCTCTCCAGCCGATGTTTGGCTCTTTGCAGCTGATGGACTGATTCACTCTAGTCACTGGTCAAGTCTGGAGGGTGTGACACGTTCCAAGTAATATCAGAGAGTAATCACGAAGCTGGTCCAGCGTCTTCAAAATCCGTCTGATGATGGTATCTAGCGTTGACAGCAGGCCACTTATACCACACATTTTGTTCCAGAGATAGCACCCTCAACTGGTACCACCGACTAGTATTATGAAATAATAGAAACATATAACCTCCTGAGTATTGGGTGTCCTGTCACATAATCATGTACCCTCCCTCCCCCTTTTCATCCCACCATCTCATCTACCTCAGAACGTTACCCTCTCTGAGCATTAATATTAATCAACTGTTACGTCCATTTTCGCACAACCAATTTTGATGCGAGACTTAACAGATTACCAAATGTCGTAATCTAACTATGTTAAACGTACTTAGGTACGCATCTATGTTAATGATATAACTTAAATGTATTAAGCACCAAAGTGTACAAATTCGGTGCGAAAAAATCGTTGGTTTCCATAGAGCGCTGATGAAGTCAGAGATACGTCATAGAGCTGAGAGACAAGATGCCGGTTTTTGAAGACAGACGTTGTGCTGGTCTTTTGAGTCCCATATTTCGGGATTAACTCATTATAATTTGATGTCTTAGCTACCTTCCAAGGCGAAGCGTTAGCCACAGCCAAGTTCGATTTATCTTCGTCAAAATCTCCACGTGATATTTGACGCAAGTATTTTTACAAGATTTTGACAGGGCTTCGGTACGGCATTGTGACCTACTGTTAGTGAGTTTCAAAATCCATTCTTACGAAGTATATGAAAGACGAACATTTTTATGAAGTATCAAGATAAGATGTCCGGCCAAAAGAAATAATAAATAAGTAACTCTTTTCAAGAATCCAATATGGAAAAGAAGTGAATTATCTTCACCTCAACACTTTACCTTTTGCGGATTGTCCAACGGTCATTGAGGTCAGTCAAGTTGACTTTGTAACCTTGCCTTTATGCAGAATTCTTATCACCATGCCATGTTCTATTATGTCGTCAACAATGATGTCGTCCATGTATCGTCAAATAAATGAATGAGAATTAATTATCAGTCAAAACATGAATTCAGCGTCCATCTATTATAACATAATAGTCGGCCACCTGTAAGCACGACCAAACTGACAGCATTCTTAGTCAGTAGCATTATGAACTACGAAATAGTCGGCCACCTGTAAGCCCGACCAAACTGACAGCATTCTTAGTCAGTAACCTTATAAACTATGAACATTCGCGTTTAAAATCAAGAACCCAAACTTCAAACAAACTATTGACACTTTAATCCAACATCAACATTTGTTCATTACATTTGTATTGAATATCTTTACATTTGCACTGGTTGAAAAGGTGAATAATATAATAAGTATGTACACCAGTTCGATCATTATCCATTCCCTGCTCCATATGGATTGTCGTGGTTGAGTTGGAGTGTAGAGTATTTGTCGAGTTGGACAACAGTAGTGAAATCGACAAGGGATAGTGGACTGACAGAGTTATAGATTACACTTTAGATAAAGTGTAAATAGGAGATGGACTTGAGACAACCTGGAAGAAGATTTATTCAAAGGATCTCTCTCTCTCCAGGCCTCAACTCACTTTACTGTCTAAGCATCTCCGGCTCTCACTCTTTTCTCTTATCATACATAGAGATTATAGTAAAGAGCTAAAAATACAAATATGGATGGAAAGGTCGTGAACAGCGCCCTTAATAAATGTGTAAAATTTATTAAAGAAGAAAAGCATGAAAATAATGCATATCATCACAACAACATTAAAATTACCTCAATAATCAAATATTCATCAATAAATTCATAACGACTACACCAACAACCACACAACACACAGATCACCATTCATAAAACCTGTAGAACACAAAGAGATAAATAATCGAGTGACAGTCCTTCGGTTTTCGGGGACCAGCTGAAGTAACTCCAGTAAGTGGTGTTTTCGTATATATCCTCCATCGGTGATGGAATTAACCTGAATAACATCACTGTATAGGCGCTATCGTTGGTGACCCCCCCTACTGGCGCGAGTTGGGACGATTGGTGGGGAAGGACGCTTGTTTTATCTCCTGCTGACCAACTGATTGAAAAACTGGGGCGACAGCCTGTCTGCTTTTCGGGGACCAAATGTAACTAGCTCCAGGAAAGTGTGATTACTTGTAGATCCTTCGTGATGGACTAGCCTAACAAAACTTTCTTTGTTGGTGCTAAACGTTGGTGACTCCCCTTATAGAGTGAGTGGGGCTGGAACTCTGTCCATAGATGGCTGCTCATACGTGCGAGGTTTTAAGTATCCAGGAAATACACCAGAAGAAGTCACTTGAGGACAAAGAGACCCAGGCGCGCTTATCCGGCGCAAGGCTCCGCTTGGCTGTAAATCCTGTTTAAACTGGTTTGGCTGTGTTTTGCTGAGTGCCCCGTTTAGGCACAAAAAAGGCGGGTGATATGGAATTCTGCTATAGGCATGCTGAGGGGGTTTGATATTCTGGAAGCCGCAATGCTCTGGCTGGTAATCCAATAGGCGAGGAGAGCACTACTACTGCGTTTTGGCGATTCAGATTTAGCGTTGGCTCTCGTTTGCACTGCGTGAGCTCTAAACTTGGCGTTGATTGAAAAGGAGTTTTTAATTCAGGAAACGGGGTTGACAATTCGTTGCTAGATGTATACAGAAATAACCTCTAGATCGAAGAAGAATATTTCGTTCTTCGCCTGATGGAATCTGCTCTCGCGAGTCGGTCTCCCTGCAACTGAGACCCAAAAAAGAGACACCTTTTACATCATGCAAATAATAAATCACACTAACTTTATACAGAAAGTTTCGCTCCACTATGGGATTAGATTTATTGTAGTTATTGCTATGATAGTTTAGGGCTGTCTTTAACCATGTCTCCTGTTCCTTAAAAATATCAATTATCAACACGCGCCCGCATAGGCTTAATATCTTTTGCACCCCCATGTAACTGTCATTAAATATTCTGACATCCCTGCAAAAACTACTCCTCTTCTCCCAATCTCAACATACAGGAAACCTAACCTGTAGTTACAGTTTAAAATGAATATGCTTATTCATCTTCTACAAACATTAAATGAATTTACATAAACCAGATTACAGCATTTGACATTACACAAATAAATCGTATGTCCCCTTTTGGGAAATATATTAGCATTTCCACAAAAAGCTGAGTGCAACAAAGAAAATGCAATGTTTCTGCTATAGAAATACAGTTTGGCTAGATCATTCAGATATAATTATATCTATGCACTGGTGGCTGCTTTCAGTGAAAAGTTATAGACTAGTGCCTAGCCAACAAGTAAATGCATAAATGATTCCTCCCCTTGCCATGGAAATATCTATCAAAAGAATAAGTGATTTATCTCCTATAATCCAGAGTTATTTACCGACATGCATCTCACTATTCAGTTTAAAAAAGTGAACAAATCCACACCTGACATTATCTTACAGAAATGACAGTTTAATTTTTGCTGACTCTTAACCAATGGTAAGCAAGATTCGTGGACTGAATTTCTACGCCTAATATCTGTTTATTAGTAAGTTTAACATTTAACCCATGATAAACCGTAACAGTGTAAGCACCACTTAATAGGCCGTAGACAGCGCTACCTTATCACTGAATAAATTACTAGGAGAAGTCCTCAGAAATAAATTCACTTCCCTAACAGATATATATAAAAGCTAAACATGAATCTAATATTTTAATTAATAAGATATCTCATCTCACCCCGAGGAAATGCCAAGAAATAGGCGAAAAACATTTAGTTGTGTGTTAATGTTTGCCTTATTTTCATAATGGTCTATCTCGCGGCCAGAAAATTCACGTTCATGTCTTTGTCTATATTAAAAACCAGTCGACTCTTATAGATCACAGGGACGCTCCCCCGCAAACACCTGGCGTGCTAATTTTTTATTTCTACAGAAGTTCGGCGAACGAATACGTAATCTACAGTAAGACAAAAAGAAATCGATGCGAAAGTTCCCCAGGCTCAAAGGGTACCAGCCGCTCGTCATCAAACGTTTTTAAAGCGACCAGAGAAATTCCCCTGTTGGGGACCACAGAGGGTACCCGCCGCTAACGAACCGTTTCTTTCACAGAAACCGTCTTGGCTCGTTCTAACACTATAAAGCGGACCCGAGAAATGTTTTACTCTGGTTCGAACAGGTGCGTTTTGAGATAACATTACGTCTAGCGTTAGCTAGCCGAAGCGCAGCTGGCCAGCGTAAACAACCTCGGGTGGGGTTTGAGAGGGTGAGAAAGTTTTAGCCACAAAGGTTAGAAAAGGGAAAAAAGAAAAAGAAAATACAAAATGTTCTCGGAAAACAGAACATTTAAAAGGAGTAATCAAATTATGGACAAGGTGGTAAAATAAATTATCTTTCACGTGACAAGTGCCCCCCCTTTTAAAATTCGAGGAATACGGGCAAAAATGACAGTAATTTATCTTTTCCATCGTCTTTTGTTACCTGTCATTGGAACATTTTCCTCCTATACTCATAAAACCAAATACGTTTCCACATTTCTGTCTGTCTTAGTAATTGAACTAGCTCCCCCCGTAGTTCATTTCTTTTCTTCCCTCTGTCTAAATAGACGTTCAGCGAATGGGGATTTTGCGAGGCCCAGTCGGCAACTAGACGCCTTCAAACGTTTTCCATACGTGAAAAACCGACCTTGACCTTGCGTTCCGCATTCGCTGTGCCTGTTTATTGGTCCGGAAAAATTATCCGCACCTGTTTGTGAACACTGTTTCGGCCCCGCCTGAACTCACTGGCCACTGCGTAGATAAATCCGCCTATTTATAAGCAGATGGATACAACAATGGATGTGCACACATTGAGGATAATCGTTGCTGACTCGGGCTGTTTAATTTCCCTGTTATGGGTTTACCTGTCCCGGACTTGAATAACCCTGAGGCATAGCTGCAGTCTATAGGGACTTTTCGCGCGACGTGTAACCCTAGTTGGTAAATAAAGGACGTTCGTTGGAGCCGAAGAAATGCTAGCATTTGATTTTTCCTTCTGCCGTCCACCACACCTAAATCTCCGCGGTTTTCGGTGGGAGCATTGATCAATCTTCAGACCTGTGCCGTCTAAAGGTGGATCTGTAGGAGCTTTCCTTGCCTTGCCAGTTCACAACTTTCTGGCTTATGGAGTCAACGGAAATGATCAAGTTGTTGCTGGTGCTAATGGCCTGGCGGAAAGAGCGACTACTTTGCTGTCCATCAGTGTGGTTGGGACCACTGGAATAACGCGCTTTGAATGAGAAAACTCTGCTGCCTGAAAAGCAAAGAGTAATCGCGATCGCATTCTGGGGGGTTTTCTACTAAATCATAACAGATCTCCGTAGCTTCTATCCGTGAAGACAGATACCAGTCAGGTAATATCTGCGAGTTGCAGAGTATTGTTGAGTCGCTCTCCCATTACTAGCATGACGTGAGGCTAGGCTCTCAACAAGGGCTCCTTGTACAGTAGTAAGGCAACTTTTCTCTCTGTCTTCTGCCCGGAGTAGTGTGAGAGGATTTTCCACTCAAATGGAATTACCAGGGATCCCTTCGCCTGGAACCCTGTGTCCTCATAAACGTCAACTTTGCCCTCCCCTGAGGAAGTTTACTGGCGTCAGTTGAACTTTGTCCTGCAATGCGAGATCCACTTCCTGGTTGACAGGCTCTCCGCAGTCTGCATGCAAAGGACTGGACGGTTTGAAGATCCCGTTATATCGCAGAAGTGCCCGAGAAAAAAACTCTCGGTGGATGTTTTTTCCAAAGTTCCTTGGAACGGTTTGGAAAGTTTGGTAACCCTTTTAGCAGGCGACTTATTCTTTGCACCTTTTTAAGCTCAGGGTGATAAGAGAAGCGGCGCCCCCCTCCAATTTCTACGATCGCTGAGTTGGAGGGGATATGCCGCCTCTGCATATTGGTTTTTTTATTTCGCTGTCCGGCAGTGGAAAATCTATTGCGAAATATAACGTGGATAGGGTGTGTGGCTCCCTTTTTCTCGACGTCACGTGTCGGTTAGGTGCTGCTCGTCCCTCCCCTGGAGCGTGAGAGGCTCGGGGTTCGCCGCTTGCCAGATACGGGAACAATCCGTATTACAATGTGCCTTGTTTAGCACCTCTCTCTCTCACCTTTTTTTGAGCAGTTTCCATGCCTGGGAACGTTGGTCGTAATTTTCCCCGTGGCCTTAGTGTCTGGGTAAGGCGTATCCCTGACGTAAATTCTTTCCTTGTTTGGGCTTTTCGGGATCCAAGGTCCAAAGGAAAGTCAATTTTCTGGAGTTGGGGTTCGGTTTTAGCAGGCAAGTTTTTTCTTTCGAGTGGTGCGCAAGGGGTTTTGCAGTGGGGCGTTTTTTTTGGGACCGTTATTAAAGGGCCCAGTAGAAGGGGAAAGTAGAAGGGGACCTACATTTTAAAGAACCTGTATCTGTTTCCATTCTAGCTCCACATTTGGCTATCCAGTTCATTCATTCTGATTTGGTCTGTAACGCCTGCCTCCTTTCTTGGCTTTTTCTTTGTTTCCCCTTTGTCCTTTGGCGCTTCTAATTTCCCATTCCTTGTCCCTTATCCCATGTTGCTCCCATTTCCAATTTCTTGTCCCCGTTTTCTTGTCTTTGCTTTTTGCTTTGCTTCTCATCTTCTATTCACTTTCTTCTACATACTGGTCCGGATGAAGAGAATGCTTCACTCTCCCCAGTTTTATGTTTACAGGACCATGCCAAGAAATTAAACGGCTGTCAAACCAATTGTCTACCTCGTATTGATCCTGCAGGCTTACTGCAAATTCTAGAAAAGAGCTGGATTTCCGCTATCCTTTGTACTCCATGTACTTAGCTACCTCGAGGGCAAAATCCTAAATGGCACTTGTAAATCTAGATCGGCCCCCCCCCCCCCCATTTATATCAGGGTGAGCAAACACTATAGAAAATAGAAATAGAACCTAGAGATCTTAGTTGCCTAGTACCACTAGATGCTGATTAACTTAATTAGTCAATAAAATTTCTAGGCTATACTTAGCCTGGGAACTTTTAAAAAAACAAGAAAGTTTTTGTAGCTACTCTGATTGATGCGACCAAGCAAAAACCCAAAAAACTCCCCAAAAAATGTAAGTGATGGATAAAACTTACTATCACTTCACCCCCAGGTTCTGTCAGTACTAAGCTATTGAGAGGGAGATTGGTTTTTGCTATCATCCGAATGAAACACCCTCCCTTGGTACAAATGCAAGCTAGTGTAACTGACACTATCTGTAGCTACTTATCTCTAGATTAAAGAGCTACTCCTGAAAAAAATATAGACCCTAAAAAAAAAAAAATTGTTCTGACTTTTACAACAATAGTCGTCAGATTTGTCAACCAAAAACTCAGCATGTGTATACCATCAACCTTTACCACTGTTCTCATGTGTAGCTTGATGAACAATAAATTGTAACTTAAATATTATAAGATTGCTGTGGAGAAAAAAACGCTGTATCCGACTTCCACCCAAAAAGAAATAGTTCGATATGTCCCAGGGAAAGAAATTCTATATAATCTGCCGAACACTAAACTCTAAGAAGTCAGAATAGAATCTTGTGAGAGAGATTCATCCTCGGGATCGAGCAACATATTAAATGTCGTACTAGATGGCGGTCTAGAAGTCTTCGGACGGGACTCCCATTTGTCGTGGTTGAGGTTGGCGAGTGTAGAGTATTTGTCGAGTGACAACAGTAGTGAAATCGACAAGGGATAGTGCGGACTGACAGAGTTATAGATTACACTTTAGATTAAGGTTAAGTAAATAGGAGATCGGAGACTTGAGACACAACCTGTGAAGAAGATTTATTGCAAAGAGATCTCTCTCTCTCCAGGCCTCAAATCACTTTACTGTCTAAGCATCTCCGGCTCTCACTCTTTTCTCTTAATCATACATAGAGATTATAGTAAAAGAGCTAAAAATACAAATATGGAGTGGAAACTGTCGTGAACAGCGCGCATAATAAATCTGATGTAAAATTTATTAAAAAAAGAAAAGCATGAAAAATCTTAATGCATCTCATCACAAAACAACATAAAATTACCTCAATAATCAAATATCTCTTCAATCAATCATATACACCTGTCTAGTGAAATTGACAGAAGATACAACGGTAAAATACTGCAAAAGATAACATTTAACGGATAAAAAACATAATGATGCGTAGGCTGCTGATGTACATGATCGCGCGCCTAGACCGCGGGGTCATCACCCCCATAAAATTGACTTGCTAGACAGGAGGGGAACGGCGGATCGAAAAGAAAAAAAAATAATGACATCGAAAGGCTAAGGAGGACGCAATGGGGGGGGGGGGGGATAGGGGGGTGGAAGAGGAGAAAACAGTAAAAAAATTCCTCACGTCCCCCAAATTGACACGATGAGGCGTGACGTACGGAATGTCATTAGGGACGCGCTTTTGGGGCGATACCAAGCCATGATTTGAATTTCAGAGCGGCTAAAAACGCAGATGTTAGGATGAATATATTACAAAAAAATTAAAAAAGTAATTTTTCTTCTTAATATTAATGTTAGGAATATAAAAATTAGCTGGCCGGATGGCCTATTCTGAGCAATGAAATAATATGATCTTAATTTTACAAACGGATAGATAATATTGAAGATAATGACAAAAGACAGTGTAGTTTACATCATCGACAGACTGCCTTGAATACTAAAAGTGTAGCGTTATTTGCACACAAAAACACGACCTTGGGGACGCAGGTGTTCAAATTTACTTGGCATAGAAGTGAAGGGACATTGGTGGTAGCTGAGTCCTATAAAATATAACTTTTTTACGACAAAATTTTAAGGGGAGGAGAAAGGTTGCTTTCAAAAAAATCAAGCACATTTTTTTTTAAAGATAACACAAGTAGAGACGGACAGACTAACAGATAACCATCCATACTTGACTGAAGCATGACCTAAATGACTTTGTGGTAGCATATTTGAATTTTAAAATAAAAAATAAACCTAGGCAGTGATTGGCCACAGACAATCATATCATTAGCGCTCAGACGCGAAAGTGGGGTCATTCTTCAATAATTGTTCAGTGTTAGACACAGATTTTAAAGTGTGGTGTTTTCCCCCATTCCCATGAAAAGAAAGTGAAATTAAATTTAGGGACGCCATACTATAGCCAGCAGCTCAGCTGAGTTTTGCTAGCACTTCTGTGTTAATTATTCATAATCTGGTAAGATTGAAATTATTTCTTTATATATTTGAATATTGTTTCATGTTCGAATGATTTGATACTGCCATATCATAATCTAGCCTTACAAACAAGTAGGGATTTTGCTCTAGACTCCCGCCCAAGTCAGGGTCTAGGGACCAACAAGGTACTTAAACTACAGCAAGGATTATGCAAGACAGATCAAGTGTTGAGAATAATGCAGCAGATTACCTATCCTCTGTTAGGGCAGAAAACTAATAAATATTTTTTCAGAAATCTATAGTCTGGGAGGATCTATTTGATGTAAACCCACCATGGTAACTGTGCTGTTTGGTCAGAGAGATCTGACCTGTCTGTATGATGTGGTTGTTGTGTCAGTGTGGTGTCCAGACGTGGGTATAGAATAGATTTTGACACATAGCCCATACTTTTTTATATTGCAGAGCTGTGAGTTTCTGTTGTCAACAAAGCAGTGACGTCCCCTATTCAGTGGGTGGTGTGACTTTACTCGAGTGTATCTGTGCAGTATCTTGTGACAGAGACCACCATTATTTGCCCGCCAGCACGGAGAGGGTGTGGACCGCAATACCAAGATTTTCAGCAACCAGAGCTACAACTAAGAAGATGATGTGAGCCTCTGGATCTGCTGGACATTCATAACCAAACGTTATTGTTAGTTTACTAAAACCCCCATAAAAAATTCCCACCCATTTTCCTGGACAGGTGTGTAGTTGCACAATATAGACAGGTTGTGATGATGAGCCACCCCAACAGCCCCGACAAACATAAATATATCCATCTCCCAAGTATATGACTACTAGAAAACATTTTATATTTCAATAAAACTTAACAACGTATTCTAGTTACAACCATATATAATACCAC
Source organism: Oreohelix idahoensis (assembly GCA_024509875.1). NCBI lineage: Eukaryota > Metazoa > Mollusca > Gastropoda > Stylommatophora > Oreohelicidae > Oreohelix > Oreohelix idahoensis. The sequence goes on along the minus strand of JAMPIV010001234.1, from coordinate 54,869 downwards.
TTAACTATTGCATTTCATTATGTAACATTAATGCATTTTTTTCTAAGAGTTCAAAATTCTTCAATCCTTTCACTTTATTAAACAAGTTCTGGTCAACCTATAAAACATTGATCCAGAACCAAAAAAAATTAATGATAATTTTTAATCAAAAAATTCTTATATACACAACGTGAGGTTTAGTTTCAGTGTATTTTAACCACTTTGTTAATCTATATAGTCAGTCTTAAATATCTGTTCTGGATGTATTTATAACTACACTCATTAACCACATTACACAACCCCATTACCCACCTAGACACTTTTACGTAGCCAAACATTTCATTAATTCAAAAAATAAAATTAAGTGTGAGGTCGTAGTGGTAGCAAGAAAGGCCTTCTGACAATTCTCAATACAACTACATTATTATATCTCAGGAGCCTTTCAACAGCTGGCCTCATACAATTACATTTAGGTGCTTTGACTATTAATATAATGAATCACCATCAATACAATATACCAATCAAACACCACCTACATAAAATTGGGGTCTTTTCCCGGGATAATTAGCCCAACAGTAAAATTAGGATCTCCTGGTGGGAGAAATAAAAGTAGGGAAATAAATTGTAAAATTTCCTTTAAAATTAAAAGTGTCCCTGCAGATAAAAGTTGGTGAATCTTCACCAGCCAGTAATAATTAATTAGTTAACTGGTTAGTTAGAATTAGTTAGACTATAGTCAAAGAAGTACTTAGTGTATTTACTGGTTAGAGATTTATCTTTATAACTATTATTATATTGTCTAAAAAAAGTATGGCGGTGAGCTGGCAAAAAATTTAGATCAGCTGCTGACTCACCGCGAAGCGAGATCGGGGTTTTATGGGAATGATGTCAAATTTTAATTCAATACGTAACGGCTCTGAATGTGATAAAATATATTGAACGGGAAGAAGGGAGAGTAGAAAGAGAGGCTGAAAGAAGATTAGAGGCTGACAGGTTAGGTGAAGAGAGATTGCAAAGTGAGGCTGATGGAGAAAGTAAGAGAGGCTGCAGATTGAGGCAGAAGAAAAACGACAGCAAAGGGAGGCAGAAGATAAAAAGGCCGAAAGGGAGGCAGAAGATAAAAAGGCCGAAAGGGAGGCAGAAGATAGAAGGTTGCAGAGGGAGCACGAATTACGACTAAGGGAGCTGGAATTACAAGGCCCGGCTCCTGAAAATGGTGCCAGCCCTTTTGCCTCAGATGCTACGCCCAGTATGGGAGCCTCAAACTCAGCTATGGGGTTTCATTTAGACCATTTTGTTGAAAAAGACGATGACATAGAGGTGGAGTTTAAAGCTATCACAGGGATTGAGAGGTACTTCTTATGAAGTATTTGCCAAAATGAACAGGGAAGACCAAGACAATTATGACATGTTAAAGCAGGCTTTGTTATTAAGGTACGAGAAGAATGGTGAATTTTATCGTAAGAAATTTAGAAATGCCAAACTGTTGTCTGGGGAGACATACCACCAATTCTCTGCCAGACTAGAAACCTATTTGGAGAAATGGACGGCTCTGGGGAAGACCCAAGATCTTAAAGAAATGATCATGATTGAGCAATTGAGAGAGTCCATGGCTCCAGACATGAGAAAATTTCTCATGGAACAAGGTGCAGAGAAGTTGGGGGAAATTTTAAATGTTGCTGAGAGGTATCAGGCAGCCCAGGCAGAGGTAAGTGGTTCTAAGAAGAAGCACATAGACAATTTTAAAGCTCCACAGCAATTTAATAAATTTGATAATAGAGAGCAGGGAAATAAAGGTAGGACAAACTTTGAGCGGCCAAGAAATGACTATCGCGACAGAAACTCACAGTTCAATGACCAAAAAGTTCAATGAAAGAAAACCGTTGAACCAAGGAAAAAGATGGTGTACATGGTGCAAGAAGGATAACCATAACACCGAATTTTGTAGAAGGAAACCTTCAAACATTGCTGCAATGAAGTCGGGGACGCAAAGATTAAAGGTTAATCCTAAGGGACAACAGGAACCTTATCACCCCCCCCCAGTTTGTGAGGATGTTATTTGTAATGGGGTCACCATAAGGTGCCTTTATGATACAGGTTTGGATTATGATTCAGTTGTGAAGTCTAGCCTAGTGGACCCAAGTCAGTATACCCACAGAAACAGTGGAAATACAAGGGGCGACTAAGGACATACCACTCATGACACTTCCCATCGCAAGGATAACGGTGAAAACTCGCTATGTGGAAGGAGAAATCAGAGCAGCAGTGATAGATGAACCAATCTACCCTCTGATATTGGGGTGTAGATACGTCTTCTTGGGGAACCCCGAGAAACCTGTGATCATGGCGACAGTGCAGACCAGGTCACAGAAGAAGGGAGGAAGAAGGTGAACCTATAAATGCTCATCCAGAGGAGATGAGGAAGGCGCAGGCTGAGGATAGGACACTCAAGCCCTGTTTTAAAAAAATTGCCCAAATGCCACACACCTCCGAGCAAGGGGGAATATTTCATGAAGAACAAACTCTTATACAGGAAGGCCGGAACTGGAACAAATGGTCACAACCAGCTGGTTCTTCCCACTTCATATAGAGATAAAGTGATGGAACTCGGGCATGCGATTCCCTTCAGTGGTCACATGGGGATCAGCGCCACAGGACAGCGTATAGCTTGTCATTACTTCTGGCCAGGGATAACGGAGGATATAAAAAAGATATGTCAAATCCTGCCCAGAATGTCAAAGGGTAGCTCCAAAGCACTGGACTGCTCCTGCAACTCTAGGGGAAATGCCCATAGTGGGAACACCTTTTGAGAGGTTTGCAGTGGATATTGTAGGACCTCTCACTCGGACCAAGAGGAGGAACAGTTACATCCTTACTCTGGTGGACACTTGTTCTATGTGGGGAGAGGCGGTAGCCCTGCCATCAATTGATTCAAAACATGTAGCAGAGGCACTACTTACAATATTTACCCGATTAGGATTCCCGCATCAAATCTTGACGGATAATGGTTCTCAGTTCAAGGGGAAACTAACGGAAGAAGTTTTTAAGCGATTTCAAGCCAGGCACTTTCATTGTAGTCCGTACCATCCACAAGGGAACGGCCAGGTAGAGAGGTTCAACGGGACTCTCATTTCTATCCTGAGAAAGCTGGCACACGAAAAACCGGATCTGTGGGATCAATTCCTGCCCGCCGCATTGTTTGCGTACCGGGAGGTACCACATAGTTCAACCGGGATGGCTCCCGCAACTCTGCTATTTGGGAGGCCAATAAAAGGTCCATTAGAAGCTCTATTAAGGGACCTGGACAGATGAGAAGGCGGAAGAGACTGTTACCTCATCGTATCAATACGTGAACGAACTGACCACTCGTTTGAAAGCTGGATGGAAACTGGCAAATGATAATTTGAAACAAGCCAGGAAGAAACATGCAGCATATTTTAATAGGAAGGCAAAGGACAGGGAACTGGCAGTCGGAGAGAAGGTGCTGCTTCTACTACCGGGAAGCCAGAATAAATTACAAATTGGTTGGCAAGGTCCATATACGGTTCTAGAGAAGGTGTCTAGAACAAACTATAAAATTGACAAAAAGGGGAAGGAAAAAAGTTTATCATGTAAACCTGTTAAAGAAGTATCTGGACAGACCACTCCAGGAAAGCACCCCCTTATTGACCTTGGCTATTGCAACCCAGATGCAAAAAGAACCACTCACCTCACATGAATACCCATTACATCCTTGTGAAACAGCAGCACAGGTAAAAGTCAGTAAGCATCTGACTAAAAACCAGAGGGAGAGAGTTCAAAAGGTTCTGGAGGAACATACAGATGTATTAACAGATAAACCAGGCCATACAAATTTGCTACAGTATGACATGAAACTGGTAGACTCAAACCCAATCTGTATGAGAGCCTATTCTATTCCGTTCGCGAAGGAGAAGGCATTGAAGGAAGAAATAGAGTATTTGTTGAAGGAGGGGATTATTTCGCACAGTGAATCATCTTTTAGTTCTAGTGTCGTTTTGTTGAGAAAACCGTCTGGGGAACACAGACTGTGCATAGATTACAGGAAACTGAATGCTGTCACAGAAGGACAAGTGGGATCCATTACCAGACACAAAACAGTTATTTGCCAGACTGAACAAGGCAAAATACTTTTCAAAGGTGGATCTTAGTAAAGGCTATTACCAGATCCCAGTGAAGCCTGAAGTGAGACCTTATTTGGCTTTTAGCACTTCGGATGGACATTATGAATTCAATATGCTACCATTCGGACTGAAAAATGCTCCGAGTGTGTTTTCAAGGATGATGCGCAAATTGTTGGATCCCCTGAATAACCCATATATCACGAATTTCATGGATGATATTCTCGTCGCCACAGAGACATTTGAAGAACACATTGAAGCTCTGGAGATGTTGTTTGATAGACTTCGGGAGGCGAACTTAACTGCTAGGCCAACAAAATGTTGTATTGGATGCAAAGAGTTGGAATTCTTGGGGCACACTGTATATCAGGGTAATATGACCCCTGATCCTAAGAACTTGGAAAAACTGCAGAGAGCACCTAGGCCGCAAACAAAAAAAGGACGTGCGATCATTTGTGTCGTTATGCGGATTTTATCAGAAATACATCAAGAATTTTAACGCTATTTGTGCTCCTCTGACTGATCTGACTCGCAAGGGACTTCCAGATAAAATTATTTGGACTGCACAATGTGAACTAGCGTTCCAAGAGTTAAAGGAAAAACTCACTAGCAAGCCTATTCTCAAACTGCCTGATTTGACACAGGACTTTGTCTTAAGAACCGATGCAAGTAATGTAGGACTAGGAGGGGCTTTGTTGCAAAGATCATCTTCACCTGATGGGGAACTGAAACCAGTCGCTTATGCAAGCCGTAAATTGAATAAGGCGGAACAAGGATACTCCACAAGCGAAAAAGAATGTTTAGCATTAATCTGGGCAATAAAGAAGTTTCAAATCTATCTGTATGGTAGGACATTTGTGGTGGAGACGGACCATCAGCCTCTCGTGTTCTTGTCTCAGGCTAAGCATGAAAACGCAAGATTGCTGAGGTGGTCTTTATTGCTTCAACCTTATCAGTTTAGTATCCAATATATCCCAGGCAAATTGAATGTCGGTGCAGATTTCCTCAGTCGGCACCCCTGTGATCAAAATTAGAGTAGTGGAAGACGTGAGGAGTAATTTTACCTATGTGTATCGCTGGTTTTGGAACTTGCCATAGGCATGTTTTCAAGTGGGGAGATGTGTAGTGAAATTGACAGAGATACAACGGTAAAATACCTAAAAAGATAACATGTAAGGATAAAAACATAATGCGTAGGCTGCGAATAGTACATGATCGCCTAGACCGCGGGTCATCATACTCCATAATAATTGACTTGCTAGACAGGAGGGGAACGGCGGATCAAAAAGGAAAAAAATATGACTGGAAAGGCTAAGGAGACGCAATTGGGGGGGATGGAGGAAAGTAAAAAAGTCACGTTTCACGTCCCCCAAATTGACACGAGGTACGGAATTGAGTGGACGTTTTTGCGATTTTGCGATACCAAGCCTTGATTTGAATTCAGCGGCTAAAACGCAGATGTTAGGAAAATTACAAAAATTTAAAAAGTAATTTTTTCTTAATATTAATGTTAGGAATATAAAAATTAGCTGGCCGGATGGCCTATTCTGAGCAGTGAACTAATATGTTCTTAATTNTACAANCGGATAGATAATATTGAAGATANTGACNAANGANAGNGNAGNTTACATCATCGANAGANTGCCTNGAATAAAAAGTGTCGTTATTTGCACACAAAAAACACGACCTTGGGACGCAGGTGTTCAAATTTACTTATTATGGGAGGAGAGGGGTTTTTTGATTGGGTGGGTAGCTGTGTCTAAATATAACTTTTTTTACGACAAAATTTTGGAAGGGGAGAGAAAGGTTGCTTTCAAAAATCAAGCACATTTTTTTTGTTGAAACACAAGTAGAGACGGACAGACTAACAGATAACCATCCATACTTGACTGAAGCATGACTGAAATGACTTTAGTGTAGAAATTTGAAATTTAAAATAAACCTCGGCAGTGATTGGCCACAGACAATCATATCATTAGCGCTCAGAGCGCATTTGGGGTCATTCTTCAATAATTGTTTCAGTGTTAGACACAGATTTTAAAGTGTGGTGTTTTTCCCATATGAAAGAAGTGATTAAAAAATTTAGGGACGCCATCCTATAGCCAGCAGCTCAGCTGAGTTTTGCTAGCACTTCTGTGTTAATTATTCATAATCTGGTAAGATTGAAATTATTTCTTTATATATTTTGAATATTGTTTCATGTTCGAGTGATTTGATACTGCCATATCAAAATCTAGCCTTACAAACAAGTAGGGATTTGCTCTAGACCCCCCCGCCCAAGTCAGGGTCTAGGGACCAACAAGGTACATAAACTACAGCAAGGATTATGCAAGATAGATCAAGCATTGAAACAGGTTACCTATCTTCTTTTAGGGCCGACAACTAATAAATATTTTTCAGAATCTATAGTCTGGGAGGATCTATCTGATGTAAACCCACCATGGTAACTGTGCTGTTTGGTCAGAGAGATCTGACCTGTCTGTATGATGTGGTTGTTGTGTCAGTGTTGTGTCCAGACGTGGGTAGAGAATAGATTTTGACACATGGCCCATACTTTGATTGCAGAGCTGTGAGTTTCTATCGACAACAAAGCAGAGTCTATTCGGTGGGTGACTTTACTCGAGTGTATCTGTGCAGTTCTTGTGACAGAGACCACCATTATTGCCCGCCAGCACGGAGAGGTGGGACCGCAAGTTTTCAGCACCAGAGCTACAAAAAGATGAGTGAGCCTCTGGTCTGCTGGACATTCACCAACTATTGGTAGTGACTAATACCCCATAAAAATTCCCACCATTTTCTGGACACTGTGTAGTCAATATAGACAGGTGTGATGAGGCCACCCCAACAGCACAAACAGTAACTATCCTCCCAAAGAGATGACTACTCGAACTTTTTTTTTAATAAAACTAACTAGTCTAGTACTTAAATAGTACGCTCTTGTAACATTCCATGCATTTTTTTTTCATAAATTTTTCAAATCCATCTTTTTAAAAACAAGTTCTTACTGGTCACATAAAACTTGATCCAGAACCAATAAATGTAATATAATTATATCAAAAACTTTATACACTCATGAAGTTAGGCGTCAGTTTCAAGTGTCATTTTAATTAAAACACACTTGTTAATCTTCATATTAGTCTTACTCTTAAATGTCTGTGGGGTGTATTTAATAAACTAACACACCACATTACACATCATTTCACCCTAGACACTTTACGTAGCCACATTCATTAATGAAAAAAAAAATTAAGTGTGAGGTCCGTAGTGGGTAGCACAAGAAAGGCCTTCTGATAATTCTCAACTACATTTTATCTCAGGAGCCTTCACAGCTGAACCTCTCATACAACAGTTACATGTAGTAATAACACCATCATACATAACATACCATAACCAAACACCACTACAGACACCAACAACCACAACCACACACCCCCCCTGATCACCATTCCATAAAACCTGTAGAACACAAAGAGAAAAAATAAATCGAGTTGACATCCTTCGTTTTTTCGGGGACCCAGCTGAAAAACACCAGTAAGGTGGTGTTTTTCGTATATATCCGATCCCTCCATCGGTTGAGGATCCCGAAAGTTAACAATGAATAACATCACTGTAATAGGCGCTATCGTGTGGTTGACCCCCACTACTACTGCGCGATTTGGGCTGGGGGAAAAACAGTGGTTTATCCCATCTCCTGCTGACCAACTGATTGAACAAGTGGTAGTATTATAGCCTGTCTGACTTTTTGTACGGTAACCAAATGTACTAGCTCCAGGAAGTGAATTACTTGTTAGATCCTTCTGTGATTATGGACTCCTAGTAGCCTACAAAAACTTTGTTGGTGCTAAACGTTTGGTGACTCCCCTTATAGAGAGAGCTGGGGGCAGGAACTCTATCCATAGATGGAGTCATGGGCTCATACGTGCGAGGTTTTAAGTATCCAGGAAATACACAGAAGAAGTCAATTGGAGGACAAAGAGACCCAGGCCAGCGCGCTTATCCTGGCGCAAGGCTCCGCTTGGGCTGTAAATCCTGTTTCAAACTGGTTTAGTCGGCTGTGGTTTGCTGATGCCCACCCGTTTAGGCACAAAAAAGGCGGGTGATATGGAATCCTGCTATAATCTTAGGCATGCTTCATCACGGGGGTTTGATATACTGGAAGCCGCAATGCTCTGGCTGGAAAATATCAATGAAAATGAGCGAGGTAAGAACTACTACTGCGTTCATGGCGCGATCCATAGATTTAGCGTTAACCTGGCTATCCAAGGTTGGCACTGCTGTGAGCCTTAACTTGTGGCTGTTGACAAAAGGAGTTTTATCCCACTAATTCAGAACGGGGTTGACGATTCGTTTTGCTACTAGGATAGTAATAACAGAACCCTCCTACTAGATCGAAGAGAATATTTCGTTCTCACGTCCTGACTGGCAATCTGCTCTCAGCGAGACGTCGTCATCCAACCTGCAACTTTGAGACCCCAAAAAGGACAAAGACCCTTTTACATCAATGCAAATACTAAATCACACTAACCTTTAACAGAAAGTTTTCGCTCCACTATGGGATTAGATTTATTGTATAGTTATTTGCTATGATAGTTTAGGGCTTGTGCTTTTGAGAAAACCATTCGTCTCACTGTAAACTCCGTAAAAAATATCAATTATCAACACACGCGCCCGCATAGTATGCTTAATATCTTGTTATGGTTGTGCTTTTTGCCCTATCTACCCCTTTCCTATGTAACTGTCCCATTAAGATTTTTAAAGCTGCTGAAAGCAAAATCTACTCTCCTTCACCAATCTCAACATACAAGAAACCTAACCTGTAGTTACAGTTAAATGAATATGCTTTATACCTCATCCTTATCAACAATTAAATGGCTGAATTTGTTACATAAAAGCAGATTACACAAGATTGAACATTACACAAATAATCGTAATGTCCCCTTATGAGGGAAATAATATCTTTAGCATTTCCACAAAAATGAGTACAAAGATAATGCAATGATTCTTGCTATAATAATACAGTATGTGGCTAGATCATAAGATATATAATTATATCTATGCCTGGTGGCTTGCTTTCAGTGAAAGTTATAGACTAGTGCCTAGCCACACAAGTAAGCATAAATGATCCTCCCTTGCCACTGGAAATATCTATCAAAAGGAATAAGTGATTATTCTCCCAAAGCATAATCCAGTAGTTATTACCTGCAATCTCACTCTATTCAGTTTTAAAATGAACAGATCCACACACCTGACATTAATCTTACAGAAATGACAGTTTAATTTTTGCTCTGACTCTTAACCCAATGGTAAAGCATTCGTGGGGACGTGATTCTACGCCTAAATATCTTTGTTATTGTAAGTTTAACATTTAAACCCATGCTAAACCGTAACTGTGTAAGCAGCACCACTTAATAGGCTTCTGTAGACAGCGCTACCTTTCACTGAATAAATTACTAGGAGAAGTCCCTCAAAATAAATTCACTTCCCTAACAGATATATATAAAAGCTAACATGAATCTAATATTATAATTAATAATATATGTCAACTCACCCCGAGAAAATGCCAAAGAACATTAGGGGCGAAAACATTTTAGTTTCTGTGTTAAATGTTTGCCTTATACAGCCATAATGGTCTATCTCGGGCCAGGAAAACACTTCACGAATGTCTTTGTCTATTAAAACCAGACTACTCTTATAGAACACAAGGGACGCTCCCCCCAGACACCTGGCGAGCGTATTTCTACAGAAGTTTACGGCGAACGACCGTAATCTACAGTAAGACAAAAGAAATCGTGCGAAAAGTTTACCCCCAGGCCTCAAAGGGTACCAGCCCTCGTCAATCAAAACGTTTTAAAAAGCGACCCAGAGAAATTCCCCCTGTTGGGGGACCACAGGAGGGTACCCGCCGCTAACGAACCGTTTCTTTCACTAGAAAACACCGGTCTTAGGCCTCGTTCTAAACACATTAAAGCGAGAAGCGACCCGAGAAATGTTTCTGTCTCTGGTCGAACATGGTGCGTTTTAGATAAAACATTACGTCTAGCGGTTAGCTGAACCGCAGCTGGCCATTCGTAAACAACCTCGGGTGGGGTTTGAGAGGGTGAGAAAGTTTGGCCACAAAGGTAGAAAAAGGAAAGAAAAAGAAAAATACAAAATGTCTCGAAAACCAGAACATTTAAAGGAGTAATCAAAATTAATGGACAAGATGTTAAAATAAATGTAATCTTTCACGTGACATGGATCTTATGGGACTGACTTATGCTCACTGCTTTTAGGCTCTCTTCAAAGAAACTGTGCATAAAGCAAGTCACAAGCTCTTGCACCAGTGGTGGTTTATTGAAACCATCATTTTAAATATGCTGAGGTACCAGCCAGCATCATATGACTTTTGACACATCAGCTATAAATTTCCACATGTAGTTAAATGAATGCACGAATGCATAATTTTAAAAATGTAAACTCACTCTAAAATCTCTTTAAGAATAGGTGTGACTGACTCCTGGCTCAGAGAAATAGTTAAGGGCAACTAGTGTTTTAAGAAAGCCCATCGTACACCCAGTCTGGATATTACGACTACACTAGGGCCTCCCACTCTGACTTGTATTTTTAGAGATTCCTAGGATTCCAGCGTGACGGGTTAAAGTAGGTAGAGTCTTCCTGGGATATAAGTCCACAAGATGCACAAACAAGGTCTTGTCCACTAAATGGAATTCTGGACCTATTCCATACTCTTCCTAGCTGGCTGTCTTCTTGACGAGGTTTGAATTTCACAGTGCTCTAAAGCGGGAAAATGTGTCAGATTATATTGGAACTTTCTTCCACACGCATATTGCTGATCTACTATCTGACCAGCTCCAATCATAAATATTGTTTATAATATTTTAGAATTGCCCAGCCATTATAGTCAATCATGCGTGTTTTGATGAGTATTTTTTATCCCCAAACAATTTCCTCATAGGAAAATGCCTGCAGTGCATGTAAAAAGTCACTTTCCATATAAGGTAAGGCTCGTGGTTTCCGTCTAGTAGTTAATAATTCACATTTACAACTCACACAACTTTCCTAATATCTATTACTGGATCATATCTTCCCGGAACTATTACAACATTTATAACGTCTCAGGTGCGTATCTGTAATAGTCCCACCACCTGGATAATTTTACTTTCATTGGTTAGCCTCTGCAAACAACCATTCATCATGTGACCCATCTTAGAGTTGGTTCGCTCTTTCTTTCTCCACGAGAAAAATTTAGGAAGTTACTCAATAGCCATAAGTCTAGATTTTTCTGATAGGGAAAATTAAGACTTTCTGTTCTGGTTCCCTTCTGAATAGTTAGAATGACGCTGATAGCTCTCACAGTTCTAAATGCTGATAATAGAAATAGAGTTCCAAGAGTCTGTAGATGGGGCTAGAAAATTTATAGAAAGCTCTGTGCCCGGAAATCGAGAATGCTTCTCTCACTCTCCTTTCCGCCTATCCTCCTCGCGGTTACATTATATCCCTAAGGAGTCTCAGACAGCTGTAAAAAATGGTAATATTAATATATACGTCTATTACGCACTCACATGCCCGCAACAAAAAAGTGATTACAGTATTAGACACACTAGAGACTTGGGAACAACTATAAACAATGATATTATATAGTGATATTTAATGGGAAACGAGAACTGACCACCACACAGCACTGAAAATACAATGTAGGTATATGTTTTAATTATTCATAGAGTAAACTTACATCACCAACATATAAAATACATCAAAAGCATATACAAATAGTCCCATAAAGAATCCAAGGAATGTCTCCAGACAAAAGTGAAAGACCCGTTTGTATGTGTCGCTCTCCCTGGATAAATAGGCTCACTACGTCCCCGTTAGAAGAAAGTGTGAATAAGCCCTAAAAGAGTTTCAGTACAGAAACATATGATATGAGTCAAATGGTTTTCACCCCCTTTTAAGGTTAATGGACAGACTCTTGAATACTACCTGCTTTATATCTAAGGGTAAAATAATTTTTCAGTCAATAACCTTGATAAATAAAGAGCGCAAATGCGCGTTACTTTAACAACGTGGAAGACTCCAAGACAAAAAGATACACATCCATCCAAGTCGTACTTTGATCACCCTCGGTTCTTCTCTCATCATTGGCCCTGATATGACTTACACTCGGGCTAGAGTGGTTCGCCGTGCTGCTCGCCAATCTCTTTAGGTGACAAACGCACGTACACTTCTTTAATCTAAAAGATTTTTACTGTCGTATTTAATGAAACGATCTCCACAGGCCTCTGCAGTTGTTGTTCTTTTGGTTTTCAGTCAAAATGGAATCTGGGGAGCCGATCTGATGCTTCAATGCCTAGTCATTATATTCACAAGAACACTAAAGTTAGTAGTGGTTTCACTTCACACTGAACTCACATAAGTGAGCGTTTAAGGAATTACGGTCTTAATAACGAGCACAATCAATGTCAGAACCACTGACAGTTACCCTTTAATTAGGAAAGCGAAGTACCGTGACCGCATGAAACAAATTCTCTACATCACCAAAAATCTGTGCTTTCTCAAACACACACACTTTGACAACAAATGTCGGAAAGTTATATAAACTATTTTTAGATATTCTTGGGTAATTTTTTCTACGCCACAAAGGCAGCATGTAACAATTATGAGTTTAGTGTTTAGATAATATGCACTGGCTCAAAGGCCCAGTTATAATAAGCTATTTAATAGGTATGGTCTCTGTACAAAACGCCGGCAAAGTATTTGGGGATACCAAACTGATATTTCAACTGAATAAAGAGGAAAAAACACATATGAAATATGTTAACATGTTAGTGTACTCACAATAAAAACTTAACGTATTTTTTAATAATACAAGCGTACAGCTTGACTCTATCAGTTTAAAAACCTCCCCGTGGCAATAAGTTCTATATATATATACAAAATCATCAATCCTCATGAATTAGGAATACGATACGGTATTTCGTCAACACTCCATGAGGCATATTGGCGAATTTATAAGTTAGTTTAGAAAAATTGGTTCCCCTGTCTGATTATTTAGCATTTTAAATTAAATTCATATATAGCTACTACAAATGTTTGTGATAAGCATAGAAATTATAATTTATTCTGCTTTCTCCACTGAAACACGTCACTAGAAAATAATACAGACTATATAATTAAGCACTCTGCTAGCACACCAAATCAAACTAAGTGAAATTATGAAATATGAAATAAAGCGATTATCACACTTTAAACACTTCACAAAATACATAGATTATTTAATTATAATATATACCTCAACACACAGAACTACAGGTAATCGCAACTCCTTTAGAATTATAATACGCTGATAATATTTAATTTGAAGTCTAGAGCTCGGTAAAATTTCCGAACAAACTCAACTGCACTGCTATACCACTATTCTTGATTGCGCGAACGAACCTGTCTACTGCGAATTTTGAGGACTGAATGAAAATAAAAAGTTTTAAACATTCTGGTTATATATCTGATTACCAGACCAAAGGGTCCCAACTTTATTTCGCCAAACGAAATACTCTCCCCCTTTCCGTCTATAAACACCTTTACAATCTTAACTATGCCGAAAGACTACCATGAACTGACACTCGTGTGCGTTTTCCACACTTCACGCTGAACCAGGGATCAACAGTTTGAGTGCCTTTGTCAGCTGGAATTTCCCGAGACAAATGACTCAAACTGCGGCCGAGGAGATGTCGCTATTCGCGCCTCACTGAACTCGCCGGTCAGCCGATGCAACTCTTGTTGGCAGGTGAAAATGCATTGGCACCAACTTTGTCGCCCTATAAGGTCTGGGGCGAAAGCGAATATTCACAGTGTATTTCGTCCTGGTGCAGGGGAATGCTGTAGACAATGTCTGCCATCCTATGTCTGGCCAGAACAAATATATTCACAGTTTCCCGTCCACTTGACACCTAATGCAATAGAATGCATTTTCTAACGCTCTCTCTCTCTGGACACGTTTATGTCATAAATGCGTTTTTTACCAGTTATGAGAAAAAAAAAACGGGTAAAACGTTGAGAATGGGAAGGTAAAATAATTTTTCGCAAAACGAATGATGCGAAAAAATACAGGAAAAAGGTAAAGAGTGATAATAAAAATAGAGGGACTACCGGGTGAAAGAAAAAGAAGAGGATATAGGCACATTTAAGATCACTTAAAACACTCTGTGACACCCATAATCACGTTGAAATAAAACTCTCGCTAGGCGATCTTCATGTTAACTCGGCCGCCGGCCAATGACTGGTACACACGATAAATTTATTTAAACATCGGACTTTCCGGTCAATATTGTAATCCACCCAGTCCCTACACTATCAAAGGGTGCTCAGATAAGGCATACATGACGCATCAAATTAATACCAGGAATGACATGTTCCTATGACTCGAAAAACTAAACCCTTAAAAGACTACAAGTCTGAGGTAGGAAAACATAACGTGAAGAGCACTATACAGAAATTACGTATGACACAATGAATATGAAAAGGTTTCTTAGGTCATCTCGCCGACAATTACATGGTGAAGGGTCAAATGTTGTTCCTTGGAGGAGCTAAAGGGTGTTCCAATCATGATGATTGAATTGTATAGATGATTTGTGATGATTTGATTGAAAACTCCCTGGATGATTCGAAGACAATTGAAAATGATTAGATGAAACCTATGATTATAAGTTATGATGACTTGATGATAGCATGATAATGATGATGATGTATTGAGCTTGATGATGATAGTGATAACTGATAACTGATGATAAAGATATCTCGACATGATGACTAGATAACATGATCAATTTGATGATAATGACTGTTAATGAGTGATTGATGAAAAATTGTGATGTAATTGGATGAAAGTGATTGGATGAGCTGAATTGAACCTGATGAAGATGATGTGGGGGATTGATGAAAAATAATGATTGGATAGATGATTAATCCAAATGATGATTGAATGACCTGATGACTAGATGAACTTAAGAGCTGATTGTGATGGATGAATTGAAGAATGACAAGATGAGATGACGATTGCAAATGACTGTTGTAACATGATGCTGATAATCACTTAAGGATGATTAATGATGATCGAACCCCTATAATAAAATTTACGTAAGTATGGAACGGTTATCGATCGAAGCACGATGTTCGCCCTGACCTTTCCATGCCAAGCCTAAGAATGACGCTATGAATAGATAAATTGATGTATGAGATAATAGATGATTCTCTATGGAAGTTGTGCCATGATGAACTTTTTAGATTTATTCATTGATAGTGACAATTTCATGGAGAATTAAATAATTTACTTATAGTAATCATCGGCAGAATATCAATATTAATCCTTTAACTCTGTCTATTCAAAATCATATAGTATACGATATGAAAGCTGGTTTCGAAATCAGCAGGATTTCCTTCGCATAATGACATCACGTGTTCCTCCAGGTTGCACATTATCTGTAGCAGTTATTCATTAAAGATAATGTGCTTGTCCATCCCCATGAAACTACTTCTCAATAAAGGACTATTCATCTACACCTTATAGTTGAATTCAAAGTGTCCCTATTCTTTAATTTCATTTCCTCAGCCCCACCGGAAAACCTATTCTCATGGCCCCTATAATCAGTATAAACTTTTTGCATAAGAAACCCTAGATTAAACATAATCTACAACATGAGTTTCACCACCTTAAACGTACTTGGCAATTTGTATATATTCGTTTATGGTAAGGAATTTTTAAATCCTTTATTAGATCAGCATTTGTACTTATAATTTATTCGAGTCACCACAACACAATGGGATTTTATGCAAAATTAAAGTCAAGTGTTAAGTAGGAAATGAGTTACAATGAATCTCACTATATAAAAGCTTCATGGATGCCATTAACTCCGACTTACAAACAACTTAAATTTGTATGCCATATACTGGTAATATGCGAGTATAATTTTCCAAACTAACAAATGAAAGACTAATTACTGAAACACTGTCAATTAATATATTAATCTAATTTCAATAACGCTTTACTTTATTCTGCCTCGTGTTTTTCCGGTGGGTCGCTGAGGAAACAAACAAAGAATAGGGACACTGCCCCTTCAGACTAGTCGTAGGAGGCGACTAATATGAGGTAGTTAATGGGGTTGGCACCATCATTATGTAAAAATAACTGCTACAGAAACTATCACTACAAGAGCACGTGACTGTCATGTGCAGGATTCCTGCACGTGAACCAGCTTCAACATTGGCTCCATGATTTTGAAAGAGAGCAAAGGAAATAATGATTACGATGATTACTTAATTCTTATTCTGAATGAAATTGTCAAATCAATGAATCGGCTCGTTCCACATATCTCATATGAAGCCTATTGTCTCTACATCAATTTATATTCAATAGCGTCTTCTTAGGCTGTGGCGGATGAAAGGTCAGGGCGACACGTGCTTTGATCGATACACGTTCCATCACTTACGTAAGTGTTTACTTATCGCGTCTTCACAATTAATCGTGGGGCTTTAGTTGATGGATGCCGCATCTGCAACAGTCATAATCGTCATCATCGTCGTCTTCATCATTATCATCATCAATCATCTTCATCAGTCATTCATCATCAATCATTCATCATCATCAATCATTATCTTCATCAATCATCTTCATCAATCATTCATCATCAATCATTCATCACCATCAACCATCTTCATCAATCATCTTCAACAGTCATCATCAATCATCATCATCAGTCATCATCATCAATCATCATCATCAATCATCATCATCATCAATCATCATCATCAATCATCATCATCAATCATCATAATTTATCATCTTCATCAATCATCTTCAATAGTCTTCATCATCAGTCATCATCAATCATCATCAATCATCATCAATCATCATCATCAACACCCTTTAGCTCCCCACGGAACACATATGACCTTCACCAAACTTGTCGCCGAATGACCTCGAAACATTTCATTTCTTGTGTCATCCCGTAATTCCTGTTGTGCTCATCACGTTCTATTTTCCTACTTCGGACTAAATTTGGTATTTTCGAGTCATACACTTCTTCCTGTAATAACTCGTCATGTCTGCTTATCTGATCACCCCTGCTGATAGAGTAGACAGGTGATACAATATTGACCGAAAGTCATGTTGGTAAAATTCTCGTGTACCAGTCATTGGCGCGCCGGATTAACATGAAGATCGCCAGCGAGTTTATTTAGCGCTGATATGGTGTCACAGAGAGTTTATTGATCTTAAATTGCCTATATCCTCTTCTTTTTCTTTCACCCGTGTCCTCTATTTTATTATCACTCTTTACCTTTTTCCTGTATTTTTCGCATCCATTCGTTTGCGAAAAATATTTTCTTCCCCATTCTCAACTTTACCGTTTTTTTTCTCATACTGGTAAACGCATTTATGACATAACGTGTCAGAGAGAGAGCGTTAAAATGCATTCTATTGCATTAGGTGTCAGTGGACGAAACTGTGAATATATTCGTCTGGCCAGACATAGGAGCAGACATATGTCTACAGCATTCCCTGCACCAGACGAAATACACTGTGAATATTCGCTTTCGCCAGACCTATAGGCGACAAAGTTGTCTGCATTTTCACCTGCCATAACGAGTTGCATCGGCTGAGCGCTCAGTGAGGCGCGATAGCCGACATCTCCTCGGCGCAGTTTGAGACATTTGTCTGGAAATTCCAGCTGACAAGGCACTCACTGTTGACCCGGTCAGCGTGAAGTGTGAAAACGCACGAGTGTCAGTTCATGGTAGTCTTCTAGTTGATGTAAGGTGTTTTAGACGGAAAGGGGAGATTATTTCGTTTGGCGAAATAAAGTTGGGACCCTTTGTCTGGTAATAGTTATAACCAGAATGTTAAACTTTATTTTCATTCAGTCCTCAAAATTTGCAGTAGACAGGTTGTTCGCGAATAGAATAAGTTGTATAGCCTAGTTTGTTCGGAAATTTACCGAGCTCTAGACTTCAAATAAATATATCAGCGTATAATTCTAAAGTGTGCGATTACCTGTAGTTCTGTGTGTTGAGGTATATATTATAATAATTATCTAATATTTTGTGAAGTGTTTAAAGTGATAATCGCTTATTTCATATTTCACTAGTTAGATTTGGTGCAGAGTGCTTAATTATATAGTCTGTATTATTTTCTAGTGACGTGTTTCAGTGGAAAGCAGAATAAATTATAATTTCTAGCTTAAACAACAATGTAGCTATAATGAATTTAATTTAACTGCTAAATAATCAGACGGGGAACAATTTTTCTAAACTAACTTATAAATGCCATATGCCTCATGAGTGTTGACGAAATACGTATGTATTCCTAATTCATGAGGATTGATGATTTTTAAATATATAACTTATTGCACGGGAAGTTTTAAATGATAAGTCAAGCTGTACGCTTGTATTTTAAAAAACGTAAGTTATATTGAGTACATAACATGTAACATATTTCATATGTGTTTTTTCTTTATTCAGTGAATACAGTGGTAACCCAAACTTTGCCGGCGTTTTGTACAGAGACATACCTAATAAATGCTTATACTGGGCCTTTGAGCCAGTGCATATTTCTACACTAACTCTAATGTACATGCTGCCTTGTGGCGAGAAAAATTACAGAAATCTAAAAACATTAACTTTCCGACATTGTTGACAAAGTGTGTGGTGAACCAAGATATTTTGATGAGAGAAGTTGTCCACCGGTCATCTTCCTAATTAAGGGAAACCTCGTGTTCTGACATTGTGTGCTCGTTTAAGCCTAATTCTTACCTCGTGAGTCAAGTGACACTAACTTTAGTCTGAAATAATTATCGCATGAAGCAGACGCTCCCCAGATCCATTTTGATGAAACCAACAAACAAATCTGCAGAGCTGGGATCCGTTTCATTAAACGACAGTAACAGATAAAAAGTGTGTGAGTGTCCCAAAGTTTGCGACAGACGGCGAACCACAGCACGATTGTAAGTATATCAGGGCCCTGATGAAAGAACCGAGTGAAAGTAGACTGAAGGATGTTCTTTGTTTGAGTCACCCACGTTGTAACTTCCTTTATACAAGTTATTGCTAACAATATTTACCCTTAGAATAAAGCAGAGTATCAAGTCTGTCCATACCTTAAAAGGGGGAAACCATAGACTCAATCATATGTATCTGTAACTCTTTAGGGTTATCACTTTCTTCTAACGGGACTGTGAGCTATATATCCAGGGGAGGACCATACAAACGGGTCTATCACTATTGTAGCATTCCTTGATTCTTATGACTATTTGTATATGCTTTTGATGTATTTTATATGTTGTGATGTAAGTTTACTATGATAATTAAACTATACCTACATTTATTTCAGTGTGGTGGTCAGTTCGTTCCCATAATATCTATATAATCATTGTTATAGTTGTTCCCACGTCTGTGTGTCTAACTGTCATCACTTTTATGTGCGGGCACGTGAGTGGATAGATATATATTAATATACCTATTTTTTACACTGTCTGACTCCTTTGGCTCTTATGTAGAAGATAGGCGGAAAGAGGGAGAGAGATTCTCGATTTCCGGGACAGCTTCTATAAATTTCTACCATCTCACTCTTGGAACTCTATTTCTATTATCACATCTCACTGTGGCTATCACTCATTCTAACCTATTCAGAAGGGACCAACCCAAGTCTTAATTTCCCTATCAAAAATCTACGACATATGGCTATTGTAACTTCCTAATTTTTCTCGTGGAGAGAGAACAACTCAGATGGTCACATGATGAATGGTTGTTTGCACAGGTACATGACAGTAAATTATCCAGGTGGTGACCTATTACAGATACGCACCTGAGACGATATAAATGTTGTAATAGCTTCCCGGAAGATATGATCAGTAATAGATTTAGGAAAGTTGTGAGTTGTAAATGTGATAATACTAGACGGAAACCACACTACCTTATATGGAAAGTGACTTTTTACATGCACGCAGCATTTTCCTATGAGGAAATTGTTGGGATAAAACTCATCATAACACGCATGATTGAATATAATGGCTGGGCAATTCTAAATATTATAAACAATATTTATGATTGGAGCCTGGTCAGATAGTAACAGCAATATGCGTGGGACGAAAGTTCCAATATAATCTGACACTTTCCCCGATTTAGAGCACTGTGAAATTCACCTCGTCAAGATGACAGCCAGCTAGACAGAGTATGGAATAGGACCAGAATTCCATTTATTGGACAAGACCTTGTTTGGGCATCTTGTGGACTTATATCCCAGGAAGACTCTACCTACATTAACACGTAAAGCTGGAATCCTAGGAATCTAAACATAAAGTCAGAGTGGGAGCCTAGAGTAAAGTAATATCCCAGACTGCGTGTAAGAGGCTTCTTAAACAAGTTGCCTTAACTATTTCTCTGAGCCAGGAGTCAGTATTCTTAAAGAGATTTTAGAGTGAGTTCTACATTTTAAAATTATGCATTTGCATTTATTAACATGTGAAAATTTATAGCTGATGTCAAAGTCATATGATGCTGGCTACCTCAGCATATAAAATGATGGTTTCATAAACCACCACTGCAAGAGCTAGTGACTGCTTTATGCACGTTTCTTAGAGAGCCAAAAGCAGAAGTAGTCCCAAGATCCATGTCACGTGAAAGATAATTTATTTTACCATCTTGTCCATAATTTGATTACTCCTTTAAATGTTCTGTTTTCCGAGACATTTTGTATTTTCTTTTTCTTTCCTTTTCTACCTTTGTGGCCAAACTTTCTCACCCTCTCAAACCCCACCCGAGGTTGTTTACGCTGGCCAGCTGCGGTCAGCTAACGCTAGACGTAATGTTATCTAAACGCACCTGTTCGACCAGAGAAACATTTCTCGGGTCCGCTTTAAGTGTTAGAACGAGCCAAGACGGTTTCTGTGAAAGAAACGGTTCGTTAGCGGCGGGTACCCTCTGTGGTCCCAACAGGGGAATTTCTCTGGTCGCTTTAAAACGTTTGATGACGAGCGGCTGGTACCCTTTGAGGCCTGGGGAACTTTCGCACGATTTCTTTTGTCTTACTGTAGATTACGTCGTTCGCCGAACTTCTGTAGAAATACGCACGCCAGGTGTTCGGGGGGAGCGTCCCTTGTGATCTATAAGAGTAGACTGGTTTTAATAGACAAAGACATTCGTGAATTTCCTGGCCCGAGATAGACCATTATGGAAATAAGGCAAACATTAACACAGAACTAAATGTTTTTCGCCTATTTCTTGGCATTTTCTCGGGGTGAGTTGACATATCTTATAATTATAATATTAGATTCATGTTAGCTTTTATATATATCTGTTAGGGAAGTGAATTTATTTCTGAGGACTTCTCCTAGTAATTTATTCAGTGATAAGGTAGCGCTGTCTACGGCCTATTAAGTGGTGCTTACACTGTTACGGTTTATCATGGGTTAAATGTTAAACTTACAATAACAGATATTAGGCGTAGAATCAGTCCACGAATGCTTACCATTGGGTTAAGAGTCAGCAAAAATTAACTGTCATTTCTGTAAGATAATGTCAGGTGTGGATTGTTCACTTTAAAACTGAATAGTGAGATGCAGGTAATAACTCTGGATTATAGGAGATAATCACTTATTCCTTTTGATAGATATTTCCAGTGGCAAGGGAGGATCATTTATGCTTACTTGTGTGGCTAGGCACTAGTCTATAACTTTCACTGAAAGCAGCCACCAGGCATAGATATAATTATATCTTATGATCTAGCCACAACTGTATTATTATAGCAAGAACATTGCATTTTCTTTGTACTCATTTTGTGGAAATGCTAATATATTTCCCAAAGGGGACATACGATTTATTTGTGTAATGTCAAATGCTGTAATCTGTTTATGTAAATTCATTTAATGTTGTAAGATGAATAAGCATATTCATTTAACTGTAACTACAGGTTAGGTTTCCTGTATGTTGAGATTGGGAGAAGAGGAGTAGATTTTGCTGTCAGAATATTTAATGACAGTTACATGGGGGTGCAAAAGATATTAAGCCTATGCGGGCGCGTGTTGATAATTGATATTTTTAAGGAACAGGAGACATGGTTAAAGACAGCCCTAAACTATCATAGCAATAACTACAATAAATCTAATCCCATAGTGGAGCGAAACTTTCTGTATAAAGTTAGTGTGATTTATTATTTGCATGATGTAAAAGGGTGTCTCTTTTTGGGTCTCAGTTGCAGGGAGACCGACTCGCGAGAGCAGATTCCAGTCAGGCGAAGAACGAAATATTCTCTTCGATCTAGAGGGTTCTGTATACATCTAGCAACGAATCGTCAACCCCGTTCCTGAATTAAAACTCCTTTTGTCAACGCCAAGTTAAGCTCACGCAGTGCAACGGAGCCAACGCTAAATCTGGAATCGCCAAACGCAGTAGTAGTTCTCTACTCGCCTATTGGATTACCAGCCAGAGCATTGCGGCTTCCAGAATATCAAACCCGCTCAGCATGCCTATAGCAGGATTCCATATCACCCGCCTTTTTTGTGCCTAAACGGGGCACTCAGCAAACCACAGCCTAACCAGTTTAAACAGGATTTACAGCCAAGCGGAGCCTTGCGCCGGATAAGCGCGCCTGGGTCTCTTTGTCCTCAAGTGACTTCTTCTGGTGTATTTCCTGGATACTTAAAACCTCGCACGTATGAGCAGCCATCTATGGATAGAGTTCCAGCCCCACTCACTCTATAAGGGGAGTCACCAACGTTTAGCACCAACAAAGTTTTGTAGGCTAGTCCATCACGAAGGATCTACAAGTAATTCACTTCCTGGAGCTAGTACATTTGGTCCCCGAAAAGCAGACAGGCTGTCGCCCAGTTCAATCAGTTGGTCAGCAGGAGATAAACAGCGTCCCCCAGCCCAACTCGCGCCAGTAGGGGGGGTCACCAACGATAGCGCCTATACAGTGATGTTATTCAGGTTAATTCCATCACCGATGGAGGATATATACGAAAACACCACTTACTGGAGTTACTTCAGCTGGTCCCCGAAAACCGAAGGACTGTCACTCGATTATTTATCTCTTTGTGTTCTACAGGTTTTATGAATGGTGATCTGTGTGTGTGTGGTTGTTGGTGTTGTAGTGGTGTTGATGGTATTGTATGATGGTGTTATTACTACATGTAACTTGTATGAGGCCAGCTGTGAAGGCTCCTGAGATAAAATGTAGTTGAGAATTATCAGAAGGCCTTTCTTGCTACCACTACGACCTCACACTTAATTTTTTTTTTTCTTAATGAATGTGGCTACGTAAAGTGTCTAGGGTAATGATGTGTAATGTGGTGTGTTAGTTATAAATACACCCACAGACATTTAAGAAGACTAATAAGATTAACAAGTGTTAAAATACACTGAACTAACTCACGTGTATAAAGTTTTTGATATAATTATATTACATTTATTGGTTCTGGATCAAGTTTTATGTGACCAGAACTTGTTTTAAAAGAAGGATTGAAAATTTATGAAAAAAAATGCATGGAATGTTACATAATAAATGCAAGAGCGTACCTATTTAAGTACTAGACTAGTTAGTTTTATTAAAAAAAGTTCGAGTAGTCATCTCTTTGGGAGGATATTTACTGTTTGTGCTGTTGGGGTGGCCTCATCACACCTGTCTATATTGACTACACAATGTCCAGAAAATGGTGGGAATTTTTACGGGGATATTAGTCACTACCAATAGTTGGTGAATGTCCAGCAGACCAGAGGCTCACTCATCTTTTTGTAGCTCTGGTGCTGAAAACTTGCGGTCCCACCTCTCCGTGCTGGCGGGCAATAATGGTGGTCTCTGTCACAAGAACTGCACAGATACACTCGAGTACAGTCACCCACCGAATAGACTCTGCTTTGTTGTCGATAGAAACTCACAGCTCTGCAATCAAAGTATGGGCCATGTGTCAAAATCTATTCTCTACCCACGTCTGGACACAACACTGACACAACAACCACATCATACAGACAGGTCAGATCTCTCTGACCAAACAGCACAGTTACCATGGTGGGCCTACATCAGACAGATCCTCCCAGACCATAGATTCTGAAAAATATTTATTAGTTGTCGGCCCTAAAAGAAGATAGGTAACCTGTTTCAACGCTTGATCTATCTTGCATAATCCTTGCTGTAGTTTATGTACCTTGTTGGTCCCTAGACCCTGACTTGGGCGGGGGGTCTAGAGCAAATCCCTACTTGTTTGTAAGGCTAGATTTTGATATGGCAGTATCAAATCACTCGAACATGAAACAATATTCAAAATATATAAAGAAATAATTTCAATCTTACCAGATTATGAATAATTAACACAGAAGTGCTAGCAAAACTCAGCTGAGCTGCTGGCTATAGGATGGCGTCCCTAAATTTAACTCACTGTCTTTCATATGGGAAAACACCACACTTTAAAATCTGTGTCTAACACTGAACAATTATTGAAGAATGACCCCAAATGCGCTCTGAGCGCTAATGATATGATTGTCTGTGGCCAATCACTGCCGAGGTTTATTTTAAATTTCAAATTTCTACACTAAAGTCATTTCAGTCATGCTTCAGTCAAGTATGGATGGTTATCTGTTAGTCTGTCCGTCTCTACTTGTGTTTCAAAAAAAATGTGCTTGATTTTTGAAGCAACCTTTCTCTCCCCTTAAAATTTTGTCGTAAAAAGTTATATTTAGACTCAGCTACCACCAATGTCCCTTCACTTCTATGCCAAGTAACTTTGAACACCTGCGTCCCCAAGGTCGTGTTTTGTGTGCAAATAACGACACTTTTTATTCAAGGCAGTCTGTCGATGATGTAAACTACACTGTCTTTTGTCATTATCTTCAATATTATCTATCCGTTTGTAAAATTAAGATCATATTATTTCATTGCTCAGAATAGGCCATCCGGCCAGCTAATTTTTATATTCCTAACATTAATATTAAGAAAAATTACTTTTTAAATTTTTGTAATATTCCTAACATCTGCGTTTTAGCCGCTGAATTCAAATCAAGGCTTGGTATCGCAAAACGTCCAATTCCGTACCTCGTGTCAATTTGGGGGACGTGAATTTTTTACTTTCCTCCATCCCCCCCCCCATTGCGTCTCCTTAGCCTTTCCAGTCATATTTTTTTTCTTTTGATCCGCCGTTCCCCTCCTGTCTAGCAAGTCAATTTTATGGAGGGTGATGACCCGCGGTCTAGGCGATCATGTACATCAGCAGCCTACGCATTATGTTTTTATCCTTAAATGTTATCTTTTGAGTATTTTACCGTTGTATCTCTGTCAATTTCACTACACATCTCCCCACTTGAAAACATGCCTATGGCAAGTTCCAAAACCAGCGATACACATAGGTAAAATTACTCCTCACGTCTGCCACTACTCTAATTTTGATCACAGGGGTGCCGACTGAGGAAATCTGCACCGACATTCAATTTGCCTGGGATATATTGGATACTGAACTGATAAGGTTGAAGCAATAAAGACCACCTCAGCAATCTTGCGTTTTCATGCTTAGCCTGAGACAAGAACACGAGAGGCTGATGATCCGTCTCCACCACAAATGTCCTACCATATAGATAGATTTGAAACTTCTTTATTGCCCAGATTAATGCTAAACATTCTTTTTCGCTTGTGGAGTATCCTTGTTCCGCCTTATTCAATTTACGGCTTGCATAAGCGACTGGTTTCAGTTCCCCATCAGGTGAAGATGATCTTTGCAACAAAGCCCCTCCGAGTCCCACATTACTTGCATCGGTTCTTAAGACAAAGTCCTGTGTCAAATCAGGCAGTTTGAGAATAGGCTTGCTAGTGAGTTTTTCCTTTAACTCTTGGAACGCTAGTTCACATTGTGCAGTCCAAATAATTTTATCTGGAAGTCCCTTGCGAGTCAGATCAGTCAGAGGAGCACAAATAGCGTTAAAATTCTTGATGTATTTCTGATAAAATCCGCATAACGACACAAATGATCGCACGTCTTTTTTTGTTTGCGGCCTAGGTGCTCTCTGCAGTTTTTCCAAGTTCTTAGGATCAGGGGTCATATTACCCTGATATACAGTGTGTCCCAAGAATTCCAACTCTTTGCATCCAATACAACATTTTGTTGGCCTAGCAGTTAAGTTCGCCTCCCGAAGTCTATCAAACAACATCTCCAGAGCTTCAATGTGTTCTTCAAAGGTCTCGGTGGCGACGAGAATATCATCCATGAAATTTGTGATACATGGGTTATTCAGGGGGTCCAACAATTTTCGCATCATCCTTGAAAACACACTCGGAGCATTTTTCAGTCCGAATGGTAGCATATTGAATTCATAATGTCCATCCGAAGTGCTAAAAGCCAAATAAGGTCTCACTTCAGGCTTCACTGGGATCTGGTAATAGCCTTTACTAAGATCCACCTTTGAAAAGTATTTTGCCTTGTTCAGTCTGGCAAATAGCTGTTTTGTGTCTGGTAATGGATCCACTTGTCCTTCTGTGACAGCATTCAGTTTCCTGTAATCTATGCACAGTCTGTGTTCCCCAGACGGTTTCCTCAACAAAACGACACTAGAACTAAAAGATGATTCACTGTGCGAAATAATCCCCTCCTTCAATAAATAATCTATTTCTTCCTTTAATGCCTTCTCCTTCGCGAACGGAATAGAATAGGCTCTCATACAGATTGGGTTTGAGTCTACCAGTTTCATGTCATACTGTAGCAAATTTGTATGGCCTGGTTTATCTGTTAATACATCTGTATGTTCCTCCAGAACCTTTTGAACTCTCTCCCTCTGGTTTTTAGTCAGGTGCTTACTGACTTTTACCTGTGCTGCTGTTTCACAAGGATGTAATGGGTATTCATGTGAGGTGAGTGGTTCCTTTTGCATCTGGGTTGCAATAGCTAAGGTCAATAAGGGGGTGCTTTCCTGGAGTGGTCTGTCCAGATACTTCTTTAACAGGTTTACATGATAAACTTTTTCCTTCCCCTTTTTGTCAATTTTATAGTTTGTTCTAGACACCTTCTCTAGAACCGTATATGGACCTTGCCAACCAATTTGTAATTTATTCTGGCTTCCGGGTAGTAAAAGCAGCACCTTCTCTCCGACTGCCAGTTCCCTGTCCTTTGCCTTCCTATTAAAGTATGCTGCATGTTTCTTCCTGGCTTGTTTCAAATTATCATTTGCCAGTTTCCATCCAGCTTTCAAACGAGTGGTCAGTTCGTTCACGTATTGATACGATGAGGTAACAGTCTCTTCCGCCTTCTCATCTGTCCAGGTCCTTAATAGAGCTTCTAAAGGCCCTTTTATTGGCCTCCCAAATAGCAGAGTTGCGGGAGCCATCCCGGTTGAACTATGTGGTACCTCCCGGTACGCAAACAATGCGGCGGGCAGGAATTGATCCCACAGATCCGGTTTTTCGTGTGCCAGCTTTCTCAGGATAGAAATGAGAGTCCCATTGAACCTCTCTACTTGGCCGTTCCCTTGTGGATGGTACGGACTACAATGAAAGTGCCTGGCTTGAAATAGCTTAAAAACTTCTTCCGTTAGTTTCCCCTTGAACTGAGAACCATTATCCGTCAAGATTTGATGCGGGAATCCTAATCGGGTAAATATTGTAAGTAGTGCCTCTGCTACATGTTTTGAATCAATTGATGGCAGGGCTACCGCCTCTCCCCACATAGAACAAGTGTCCACCAGAGTAAGGATGTAACTGTTCCTCCTCTTGGTCCGAGTGAGAGGTCCTACAATATCCACTGCAACCCTCTCAAAAGGTGTTCCCACTATGGGCATTCCCCCTAGAGTTGCAGGAGCAGTCCAGTGCTTTGGAGCTACCCTTTGACATTCTGGGCAGGATTTGACATATCTTTTTATATCCTCCGTTATCCCTGGCCAGAAGTAATGACAAGCTATACGCTGTCCGGTGGCGCTGATCCCCATGTGACCACTGAAGGGAATCGCATGTCCGAGTTCCATCACTTTATCTCTATATGAAATGGGAAGAACCAGCTGGTTGTGACCATTTGTTCCAGTTCCGGCCTTCCTGTATAAGAGTTTGTTCTTCATGAAATATTCCCCCTTGCTCGGAGGTGTGTGGCATTTGGGTAATTTTTTAAAACATGGCTGGAGTGTCCTATCCTCAGCCTGCGCCTTCCTCATCTCCTCTGGATGAGCATTTATAGGTTCACCTTCTTCCTCCTTCTTCTGTGACCTGGTCTGCACTGTCGCCATGATCACAGGTTTCTCGGGATTCCCCAAGAAGACGTATCTACACCCCAATATCAGAGGGTAGATTGGTTCATCTATCACTGCTGCTCTGATTTCTCCTTCCACATAGCGAGTTTTCACCGTTATCCTTGCGATGGGAAGTGTCATGAGTGGTATGTCCTTAGTCGCCCCTTGTATTTCCACTGTTTCTGTGGTATACTGACTTGGGTCCACTAGGCTAGACTTCACAACTGAATCATAATCCAAACCTGTATCATAAAGGCACCTTATGGTGACCCCATTACAAATAACATCCTCACAAACTGGGGGGTGATAAGGTTCCTGTTGTCCCTTAGGATTAACCTTTACTCTTTGCGTCCCCGACTTCATTGCAGCAATGTTTGAAGGTTTCCTTCTACAAAATTCGGTGTTATGGTTATCCTTCTTGCACCATTTGCACCATCTTTTTCCTTGGTTCAACGGTTTTCTTTCATTGAACTTTTGGTCATTGAACTGTGAGTTTCTGTCGCGATAGTCATTTCTTTGCCGCTCAAAGTTTGTCCTACCCTTATTTCCCTGCTCTCTATTATCAAATTTATTAAATTGCTGTGGAGCTTTAAAATTGTCTATGTGCTTCTTCTTAGCACCACTTACCTCTGCCTGAGCTGCCTGATACCTCTCAGCAACATTTAAAATTTCCCCCAACTTCTCTGCACCCTGTTCCATGAGAAATTTTCTCATGTCTGGAGCCATGGACTCTCTCAATTGCTCAATCATGATCATTTCTTTAAGATCTTGGGTCTTCCCCAGAGCCGTCCATTTCTCCAAATAGGTTTCTATTCTGGCAGAAAATTGGTGGTATGTCTCCCCAGACAACAGTTTGGCATTTCTGAATTTCTTACGATAAAATTCACCATTCTTTTCGTACCTTAATAACAAAGCCTGCTTTAACATGTCATAATTGTCTTGGTCTTCCCTGTTCATTTTGGCAAATACTTCGTAAGAAGTACCCCTCAATCCCTGTGATAGCTTTAAGCTCCACCTCTCTCTCTCTAACCCATATGTAGTAGCTAATAACTCAAAACGTCCTAGGTACCCCTCTATGTCATCGTCTTTTTCAACAAAATGGTCTAAATGAAACCCCATAGCTGAGTTTGAGGCTCCCATACTGGGCGTAGCATCTGAGGCAAAAGGGCTGGCACCATTTTCAGGAGCCGGGCCTTGTAATTCCAGCTCCCTTAGTCGTAATTCATGCTCCCTCTGCAACCTTCTATCTTCTGCTTCCCTTTCGGCCTTTTTATCTTCTGCCTCCCTTTCGGCCTTTTTATCTTCTGCCTCCCTTTCGGCCTTTTTATCTTCTGCCTCCCTTTCGGCCTTTTTATCTTCTGCCTCCCTTTGCTGTCGTTTTTCTTCTGCCTCAATCTGCAGCCTCTTAATTTCTCTATCAGCCTCAATTTGTAATCTCTTTTCTTCAGCTAACCTGTCAGCCTCTAATTTTCTTTCAGCCTCTTTTTCTAATCTCCTTTCTTCCCGTTCAATATTTATCACATTCAGTCGTTACGTATTGAATTAAAATTTGACCATCCATCCCCATCTCCTTCGCAGTGAGCACAGCAGCTGATCTAAACTTTGCTAGCTCTGCCATACTTTTTGGACAATATAATAATATACAAGATAAATCTCTAACCAGTAAATACACTAAGTACTTCTAATTACTATATGACTATAGTCTAACTAATTCTAACTAACCAGTTAACTAATTAATTATTACTGGCTGTGAAGATTCACCAACTTTTATCTGCAGGGACACTTTTAATTTTAAAGGAAATTTTACAATTTATTTCCCTACTTTTATTTCTCCCACCAGGAGATCCTAATTTTACTGTTGGGCTAATTATCCCTGGACAAGACCCCAATTTATGTAGTGGTGTTGATGGTATTGTATGATGGTGTTATTACTACATGTAACTTGTATGAGGCCAGCTGTGAAGGCTCCTGAGATAAAATGTAGTTGAGAATTATCAGAAGGCCTTTCTTGCTACCACTACGACCTCACACTTAATTTTTTTTTTCTTAATGAATGTGGCTACGTAAAGTGTCTAGGGTAATGATGTGTAATGTGGTGTGTTAGTTATAAATACACCCACAGACATTTAAGAAGACTAATAAGATTAACAAGTGTTAAAATACACTGAACTAACTCACGTGTATAAAGTTTTTTGATATAATTATATTACATTTATTGGTTCTGGATCAAGTTTTATGTGACCAGAACTTGTTTTAAAAGAAGGATTGAAAATTTATGAAAAAAAATGCATGGAATGTTACATAATAAATGCAAGAGCGTACCTATTTAAGTACTAGACTAGTTAGTTTTATTAAAAAAAGTTCGAGTAGTCATCTCTTTGGGAGGATATTTACTGTTTGTGCTGTTGGGGTGGCCTCATCACACCTGTCTATATTGACTACACAATGTCCAGAAAATGGTGGGAATTTTTACGGGGATATTAGTCACTACCAATAGTTGGTGAATGTCCAGCAGACCAGAGGCTCACTCATCTTTTTGTAGCTCTGGTGCTGAAAACTTGCGGTCCCACCTCTCCGTGCTGGCGGGCAATAATGGTGGTCTCTGTCACAAGAACTGCACAGATACACTCGAGTACAGTCACCCACCGAATAGACTCTGCTTTGTTGTCGATAGAAACTCACAGCTCTGCAATCAAAGTATGGGCCATGTGTCAAAATCTATTCTCTACCCACGTCTGGACACAACACTGACACAACAACCACATCATACAGACAGGTCAGATCTCTCTGACCAAACAGCACAGTTACCATGGTGGGCCTACATCAGACAGATCCTCCCAGACCATAGATTCTGAAAAATATTTATTAGTTGTCGGCCCTAAAAGAAGATAGGTAACCTGTTTCAACGCTTGATCTATCTTGCATAATCCTTGCTGTAGTTTATGTACCTTGTTGGTCCCTAGACCCTGACTTGGGCGGGGGGTCTAGAGCAAATCCCTACTTGTTTGTAAGGCTAGATTTTGATATGGCAGTATCAAATCACTCGAACATGAAACAATATTCAAAATATATAAAGAAATAATTTCAATCTTACCAGATTATGAATAATTAACACAGAAGTGCTAGCAAAACTCAGCTGAGCTGCTGGCTATAGGATGGCGTCCCTAAATTTAACTCACTGTCTTTCATATGGGAAAACACCACACTTTAAAATCTGTGTCTAACACTGAACAATTATTGAAGAATGACCCCAAATGCGCTCTGAGCGCTAATGATATGATTGTCTGTGGCCAATCACTGCCGAGGTTTATTTTAAATTTCAAATTTCTACACTAAAGTCATTTCAGTCATGCTTCAGTCAAGTATGGATGGTTATCTGTTAGTCTGTCCGTCTCTACTTGTGTTTCAAAAAAAATGTGCTTGATTTTTGAAGCAACCTTTCTCTCCCCTTAAAATTTTGTCGTAAAAAGTTATATTTAGACTCAGCTACCACCAATGTCCCTTCACTTCTATGCCAAGTAACTTTGAACACCTGCGTCCCCAAGTCGTGTTTTTTTGAGCAAATAACGACACTTTTTATTCAAGGCAGTCTGTCGATGATGTAAACTACACTGTCTTTTGTCATTATCTTCAATATTATCTATCCGTTTGTAAAATTAAGATCATATTATTTCATTGCTCAGAATAGGCCATCCGGCCAGCTAATTTTTATATTCCTAACATTAATATTAAGAAAAATTACTTTTTAAATTTTTGTAATATTCCTAACATCTGCGTTTTAGCCGCTGAATTCAAATCAAGGCTTGGTATCGCAAAACGTCCAATTCCGTACCTCGTGTCAATTTGGGGGACGTGAATTTTTACTTTCCTCCATCCCCCCCCCCCCCATTGCGTCTCCTTAGCCTTTCCAGTCATATTTTTTTTTCTTTTGATCCGCCGTTCCCCTCCTGTCTAGCAAGTCAATTTTATGGAGGGTGATGACCCGCGGTCTAGGCGATCATGTACATCAGCAGCCTACGCATTATGTTTTTATCCTTAAATGTTATCTTTTGAGTATTTTACCGTTGTATCTCTGTCAATTTCACTACAGGTGTATATGATTATTGATGAATATTTGATTATTGAGGTAATTTTATGTTGTTGTGATGATATGCATTATTTTCATGCTTTTCTTCTTTAATAAATTTTACACATTTATTAAGGCGCTGTTCACGACCTTTCCATCCATATTTGTATTTTTAGCTCTTTACTATAATCTCTATGTATGATAAGAGAAAAGAGTGAGAGCCGGAGATGCTTAGACAGTAAAGTGAGTTGAGGCCTGGAGAGAGAGAGATCCTTTGAATAAATCTTCTTCCAGGTTGTCTCAAGTCCATCTCCTATTTACACCTTATCTAAAGTGTAATCTATAACTCTGTCAGTCCACTATCCCTTGTCGATTTCACTACTGTTGTCCAACTCGACAAATACTCTACACTCCAACTCAACCACGACAAATGGGAGCCCGTCCGAGATTCTAGAACCCATCTAGTACGACATTTAATATGTGCTCGATCCGAGGATGAATCTCTCACAAGATTCTATTCTGATTCTTAGAGTTTAGTGTTCGGCAGATTATAGGAATTTCTTTCCCCTAGACATATCGAACTATTTCTTTTGGGTGGAAGTCGGAACAGCGTTTTTTCTCCACAGCAATCATAAATATTAAGTTACATTTATTGTTCATGCTACACATGAGACAGCTGGTAAAGGTTGATGGTATCACTGCTGAGTTTTTGGTTGACAAATCTGACGACTATTGTTGTAAAAGTCAGAACAATTTTTTTTTTTTAGGGTTAATATTTTTTTCAGGAGTAGCTCTTTAATCTGAGATAAGAAGCTACAGATAGTCAGTTACTAGCTTGCATTTGTACCAAGGGAGGGTGTTCATTCGGATGATAGCAACCAATCCTCTCAATAGCTTAGTACTGACAGAACTGGGGTGAAGTGATAGTAAGTTTTA
This sequence comes from Oreohelix idahoensis, assembly GCA_024509875.1. Taxonomy (NCBI): domain Eukaryota; kingdom Metazoa; phylum Mollusca; class Gastropoda; order Stylommatophora; family Oreohelicidae; genus Oreohelix; species Oreohelix idahoensis. Next base: position 21,512 of record JAMPIV010001234.1, on the reverse strand, counting down.
CATCACTTACATTTTTTGGAGTTTTTTGGGTTTTTGCTTGTCGCAATCAGAGTAGCTACAAACTTTCTTGTTTTTAAAGTTCCCAGGCTAGCCTAGATTTTATTGACTATTAAGTTAATCAGCATCTAGTGGACTAGGCAACTAAGATCTCTAGGTTCTATTCTTCTATAGTGTTTGCTCACCCTGATATAATGGCCGATCTAGATAAAGTGCATAGGATTGCCCTCGAGGTAGCTAAGTACATGGAGTACAAGGATAGCGAAATCCAGCCCTTTCTAGAATTTGCAGTAAGCCTGCAGGATCAATACGAGGTAGACAATTGGTTTGACAGCCGTTTAATCTTGGCATGGTCCTGTAAACAAACTGGGGAGAGTGAAGCATTCACCCGACAGTATGTAGAAGAAGTGATAGAAGATGAGAAGCAAAGGGAAAAGCAAAGACAAGAACGGGACAAGAAATTGGAAATGGAGCAACAAGAAGGGACAAGGAATGGGAAATAGAGCGCCAAGAAAGGGACAAAGAAAGCCAAGAAAGGAGCAGGCTACACCAAATCAGAATGAATGAACTGGATAGCCAAATTCGGAGAATGGAAACAGATACTAAATGTAGTCACTCTAATTCCCCTTCTACTGTGCCCTTAACGGTCAACGCCCCTGCAAACCTTGCGCCCACGAAAGAAAACTTGCCTGCTAAAACCGAACCCCAACTCCAGAAAATTGACTTTCCTTTGGACTTGGATCCGAAGCCCAAACAAGGAAAGAATTTACGTCGGGATAGCAGACCTAAGGCCACGGGGAAAATTACGCAACGTTCCCAGGCATGGAAACTGCTCAAAGGTGAGAGAGGTGCTAACAAGCATTGTAATACGGATTGTTCCCGTCTGGCAAGCGGCGAACCCCGAGCCTCTCACGCTCCAGACCGAGCAGCACCTAACCGACACGTGACGTCGAGAAAAGGGAGCCACACCCTATCACGTTATATTTCGCTAGATTCCCGGCCGGACAGCGAAAAACCATATGCAGAGGCGCATTCCTCCAACTCAGCGATCGTAGAATGGAGGCGCCGCTTCTCTTATCACCCTGAGCTTAAAAGGTGCAAGAATAAGTCGCCTGCTAAAAGGGTTAAACTTTCCAAACCGTTCCAAGGAACTTTGGAAAAACACACCGAGAGTTTTTTCTCGGGCACTTCGCGATCTAACGGGATCTCAAACCGTCCAGTCCTTTGCATGCAGACTGCGGAGCCTGTCAACCAGGAAGTGGATCTCGCATTGCAGGACAAAGTTCAACTGACGCCAGTAACTTCCTCAGGGGAGGGCAAAGTTGACGTTTATGATGGACACAGGGTTCCAGGCGAAGGGATCCCTGGTATTCCATTTGAGTCTCTCACACTTCTCAGGGCAGAAGACAGTGAGAAAAACTGCCTTACTACTGTACAAGGAGCCATTGTTGAGAGCCTTGGCTCACGTCATGCTAGTAATGGGAAAGCGACTCAACAAACTCTGCAACTCGCAGATATTACCTATCTGTCTTCACGGATAGAAGCTACGGAGATCTGTTATGATTTAGTAGAACCCCAGAATGCGATCGATTACTCTTTGCTTCAGGCAGCAGAGTTTTCTCATTCAAATCGCATTATTCCAGTGGTCTCAACCCCACTGATGGACAGCAAAGTAGTCGCCTCCGCCAGGCCATTACAGAACAACTTGATCATTTCCGTTGACCAAGCCAGAGTTGTGACTGGCAAGGCAAGGAAAGCTCCAGACCCGCCTTTAGACGGCACAGGTCTGAAGATTGATCAATGCTCCCGCCGAAACAGCGGAGTAGGTGTGGGGAGGCAGAAGGAAAATGCTAGCATTTCTTCGGCCAACGAACGGCTTTATTTACCAACTAGGGTTACACGCGCGCGAAAAGTCCCTATAGACTGCAGCTATACAGGGTTATTCAAGTCCGCGACAGGTAAACCCATAACGGAAATTAAACAGCCCGAGTCCAGCAACGATTACACTGCATATAACAGGCGGATTATCTACGCAGTGGCCAGTGAGTTCAGGCGGGGCCGAAACTCAAAACAGGTGCGGATTAATTTTCCGGACCATAAACAGGCACAGCGAATTGCGGAAGCAAGGTCAGGTTCACACGGAAACGGAAGGCGTCAGTGCCGACTGGCCTCGCAAAATCCCATTCGCTGAACGTCTATTAGACAGAGGGAAGAAAAGAAATGAACTCGGAGCTAGTCATACAGACAGACAGAAATTGGAAACGTATGTGGTTTTATGAGTATAGGATGTTCCAATGACAGGTAACAAAGGACGATGGAAAAGATAATTTCCTGTCCTTTGTGTCCGTATTCCTCGAACTTGAAAAGGGGGGGGGGCACTTGTCACGTGAAAGATAATTTATTTTACCATCTTGTCCATAATTTGATTACTCCTTTAAATGTTCCTGTTTTCCGAGACATTTTGTATTTTCTTTTTCTTTCCTTTTCTACCTTTGTGCCCAAACTCTCTCACCCTCCCAAACCCCACCCCAGGTTGTTAACGCTGCCCACTGCGGTCAGCTAACGCTAGACGTAATGTTATCTAAACGCACCTGTTCGACCAGAGAAACATTTCTCGGGTCCGCTTTAAGTGTTAGAACGAGCCAAGACGGTTTCTGTGAAAGAAACGGTTCGTTAGCGGCGGGTACCCTCTGTGGTCCCAACAGGAGAATTTCTCTGGTCGCTTTAAAACGTTTGATGACGAGCGGCTTGTACCCTTTGAGGCCTGGGGAACTTTCGCACGATTTCTTTTGTCTTACTCTAGATTACGTCGTTCGCCGAACTTCTGTAGAAATACGCACGCCAGGTGTTCGGGGGGAGCGTCCCTTGTGATCTATAAGAGTAGACTGGTTTTAATAGACAAAGACATTCGTGAATTTCCTGGCCCGAGATAGACCATTATGGAAATAAGGCAAACATTAACACAGAACTAAATGTTTTTTCGCCTATTTCTTGGCATTTTTCGGGTGAGTTGACATATCTTATAATTATAATATTAGATTCATGTTAGCTTTTATATATATCTGTTAGGGAAGTGAATTTATTTCTGAGGACTTCTCCTAGTAATTTATTCAGTGATAAGGTAGCGCTGTCTACGGCCTATTAAGTGGTGCTTACACTGTTACGGTTTATCATGGGTTAAATGTTAAACTTACAATAACAGATATTAGGCGTAGAATCAGTCCACGAATGCTTACCATTGGGTTAAGAGTCAGCAAAATTAACTGTCATTTCTGTAAGATAATGTCAGGTGTGGATTGTTCACTTTAAAACTGAATAGTGAGATGCAGGTAATAACTCTGGATTATAGGAGATAATCACTTATTCCTTTTGATAGATATTTCCAGTGGCAAGGGAGGATCATTTATGCTTACTTGTGTGGCTAGGCACTAGTCTATAACTTTCACTGAAAGCAGCCACCAGGCATAGATATAATTATATCTTATGATCTAGCCACAACTGTATTATTATAGCAAGAACATTGCATTTTCTTTGTACTCATTTTGTGGAAATGCTAATATATTTCCCAAAGGGGACATACGATTTATTTGTGTAATGTCAAATGCTCTAATCTGTTTATGTAAATTCATTTAATGTTGTAAGATGAATAAGCATATTCATTTAACTGTAACTACAGGTTAGGTTTCCTGTATGTTGAGATTGGGAGAAGAGGAGTAGATTTTGCTGTCAGAATATTTAATGACAGTTACATGGGTGTGCAAAAGATATTAAGCCTATGCGGGCGCGTGTTGATAATTGATATTTTTAAGGAACAGGAGACATGGTTAAAGACAGCCCTAAACTATCATAGCAATAACTACAATAAATCTAAATCCCATAGTGGAGCGAAACTTTCTGTATAAAGTTAGTGTGATTTATTATTTGCATGAAGTAAAAGGGTGTCGCTTTTTGGGTCTCAGTTGCAGGGAGACCGACTCGCGAGAGCAGCTGATTCCAGTCAGGCGAAGAACGAAATATTCTCTTCGATCTAGAGGGTTTCTGTAATACATCTAGCAACGAATTGTCAACCCCGTTCCTGAATTAAAACTCCTTTTGTCAACGCCAAGTTAAGCTCACGCAGTGCAACGGAGCCAACGCTAAATCTGGAATCGCCAAACGCAGTAGTAGTTCTCTACTCGCCTATTGGATTACCAGCCAGAGCATTGCGGCTTCCAGAATATCAAACCCGCTCAGCATGCCTATAGCAGATTCCATATCACCCGCCTTTTTTGTGCCTAAACGGGGCACTCAGCAAACCACAGCCTAACCAGTTTAAACAGGATTTACAGCCAAGCGGAGCCTTGCGCCGGATAAGCGCGCCTGGGTCTCTTTGTCCTCAAGTGACTTCTTCTGGTGTATTCCTGGATACTTAAAACCTCGCACGTATGAGCAGCCATCTATGGACAGAGTTCCAGCCCCACTCACGCTATAAGGGGAGTCACCAACGTTTAGCACCAACAAAGAAAGTTTTGTAGGCTAGTCCATCACGAAGGATCTACAAGTAATTCACTTCCTGGAGCTAGTACATTTGGTCCCCGAAAAGCAGACAGGCTGTCGCCCAGTTCAATCAGTTGGTCAGCAGGAGATAAACAGCGTCCCCCAGCCCAACTCGCGCCAGTAGGGGGGGTCACCAACGATAGCGCCTATACAGTGATGTTATTCAGGTTAATTCCATCACCGATGGAGGATATATACGAAAACACCACTTACTGGAGTTACTTCAGCTGGTCCCCGAAAACCGAAGGACTGTCACTCGATTATTTATCTCTTTGTGTTCTACAGGTTTTATGAATGGTGATCTGTGTGTGTGTGGTTGTTGGTGTATATGATTATTGATGAATATTTGATTATTGAGGTAATTTTATGTTGTTGTGATGATATGCATTATTTTCATGCTTTTCTTCTTTAATAAATTTTACACATTTATTAAGGCGCTGTTCACGACCTTTCCATCCATATTTGTATTTTTAGCTCTTTACTATAATCTCTATGTATGATAAGAGAAAAGAGTGAGAGCCGGAGATGCTTAGACAGTAAAGTGAGTTGAGGCCTGGAGAGAGAGAGATCCTTTGAATAAATCTTCTTCCAGGTTGTCTCAAGTCCATCTCCTATTTACACCTTATCTAAAGTGTAATCTATAACTCTGTCAGTCCACTATCCCTTGTCGATTTCACTACTGTTGTCCAACTCGACAAATACTCTACACTCCAACTCAACCACGACAATCCATATGGAGCAGGGAATGGATAATGATCGAACTGGTGTACATACTTATTATATTATTCACCTTTTCAACCAGTGCAAATGTAAAGATATTCAATACAAATGTAATGAACAAATGTTGATGTTGGATTAAAGTGTCAATAGTTTGTTTGAAGTTTGGGTTCTTGATTTTAAACGCGAATGTTCATAGTTTATAAGGTTACTGACTAAGAATGCTGTCAGTTTGGTCGGGCTTACAGGTGGCCGACTATTTCGTAGTTCATAATGCTACTGACTAAGAATGCTGTCAGTTTGGTCGTGCTTACAGGTGGCCGACTATTATGTTATAATAGATGGACGCTGAATTCATGTTTTGACTGATAATTAATTCTCATTCATTTATTTGACGATACATGGACGACATCATTGTTGACGACATAATAGAACATGGCATGGTGATAAGAATTCTGCATAAAGGCAAGGTTACAAAGTCGACTTGACTGACCTCAATGACCGTTGGACAATCCGCAAAAGGTAAAGTGTTGAGGTGAAGATAATTCACTTCTTTTCCATATTGGATTCTTGAAAAGAGTTACTTATTTATTATTTCTTTTGGCCGGACATCTTATCTTGATACTTCATAAAAATGTTCGTCTTTGATATACTTTGTAAGAATGGATTTTGAAACTCACTAGCAGTAGGTCACAATGCCGTACCGAAGCCCTGTCAAAATCTTGTAAAAATACTTGCGTCAAATATCACGTAGAGATATTGACGAAGATAACTAGAACTTGGCTGTGGCTAACGCTTCGCCTTGGAAGGTAGCCAAGACATCAAATTATAATTAGTTAATCCCGCAACATGGGACTCAAAAGACCAGCACAACGTCTGTCTTCAAAAATCGGCATCTTGCCTCTCAGCTCTATGACGTATCTCTGACTTCAATCAGCGCTCTATGGAAACCAACGATTTTTTCGCACCGAATTTGTGCACTTTGGGGGGTGCTTAATACATTTAAGTTATATCAGGTAACATAGATGCGTACCTAAGTACGTTTAACATAGTTAGATTACGACATCTGGTAATCTGGTTAAGTCTCGCATCAAAATTGGTTTTGGTGTGGGGGGGGGGGGGTGAAAATGGATCGTAACAGTTGATGATTAATATTAAGGGTTCAGAGAGGGTAACGTTCTGAGGTAGATGAGATGGGTAGGATGAAAAGGGAGGGGGAGGTAGGGTACATGATTATGTGACAGGACACCCAATACTCAGGAGGTTATATGTTTCTATTATTTCATAATACTAGTCGGTGGTACCAGTTGAGGGTGCAATCTCTGGAACAAAATGTGTGGTATAAGTGGCCTGCTGTCAACGCTAGACACCTTCATCAGACGGATTTTGAAGACGCTGGACCAGCTTCGGGATTACTCTCTGATATTTCTTGGAACGTGCCACACCCTCCAGACTTGACCAGTGACTAGAGTGAATCAGTCCATCAGCTGCAAAGAACCAAACATCGGCTGGAGAGAAACCAACAAACTAACTGGCAGTTAAGTGCAAAATTAAAATCTGCCAATTGAACTTTCAGACAACTCCCTCAATATCCAAGCGCAGTGGTTAGTGCACTGGCTTCCTAGCTCGGTGGTCCATGGTTCGATCCCCAGTTTAGGTGGGATTTTTAGACCGCAAACGGCTCTGGGGTCCACCCAGCCTCGTGAACTGGGTACCAGAGCAACTCTGGGAAGGTTAAGGCGGCCGGTGTGTTGCTGACAACATCACCCCTTGTGTGCCGATAGTCACGAAAATATGAACCTAACACCATATTCCCAATATTCCTCAATGGGCGTGTAACGGAATCCTATTACATCACTCTCTGATGACTACCTTTTTTTAAAAAAGAGAATTATAAATTTTACGCTGTTAAATATAATTGATTTTATATATACAAATTTATAGTTGATTTAATCCTTTTGAGTGTAATGTACCCGTATGTCAGTCACCTTAAATGCACGTAAAACAGAGCTACTAAATTAAGATTTCACTGACTTAAATCAGTTGAGAGCTTGAACGAGCTAAATTATACAATATATTTCTTGAAGTTGTCGGGCAGATAAGAAGTTAACTGTGCAAAGACACATTCAGCATCGTTCTTGATTTCAGAACATCTTGTGAATACACCCTCAAGCATCATCATCCTTCTTATTTGTATCTCTGCCAAGAGTCTAATCTTGTGCGAAGGTATTAATGCCTTTGAATACCCACATTAGATACTATAGGTTTTTTGGCTATTGCTGGACCATCATTGCAGAGCAACGGGGAGGCAAATTCCGTGGCAAAACTTATGCCAAGTCTTCCTATCTCGCGCCTTCAGCTGAATGTTTTCTCCATGTCTTCCTTCACCTCCATCATGTCTGTCTACAGTGCTACGTCCTCAGGTGTGGTGGTCTTCCTCTATCTCTAATTACCGGTGTGGATTTCCAGGACAAGGACTGTCTTGTAAAACTATCAAACAGGTTTTCCTTTCTGCAGTGATTCAATCTGTGTCTTCTTCTCAACTCTTGTTCCACTGGTACTTTACTTTCGTCTAACAGCGTGCCTTGTTTTCAGGAATAATTGTTCGTAAATTAAAGTAAAGATGGTCTCATAGCAGATACAGGGAGTCACGTGTTAGATCAGCGATTTTTAACCTTTTTTCAGCTCACTGCTGACTAAACAAGGTGCTAAAATTGTCAAGGCACACTATCAGTTTTTATTGTTTGTTTGTTTTTTTGTTTTTGTTTTTTGTTTTAAGGAGAGATTTTATCATTTGAAAAACGAGTATTAAGATTGTGTTTAAAAGCTCAATAGCTAACATTGTAATCATTGTGTTATTTGTAAAAATAATATTGATCTGGATTTCAAAACTGATATATTTGTTGAAAAATTTATTGGACTTCATTGTTGTATATTATGTCCAATGATTGAAATGAGATATCATAGAAACAGGAGTGTCATTTTATTTTTAAAACAATCTCCCATTCCCATTGGCTCAAAAAAGTGTCCCCCTCTCTCTTCTCTCTCTCTCTTTTTCTCTCCATATCACACGCCCTCTCATTGTTTCAAAGAAAAGTAATGAAAAATAGTCTGCTCTGTGATGAAAATGTTCAATCAATACCCTTTAGCTCCCCACGGAGCATAGGCCTTCAACAAACACATGCCAAGTCTTCCTGTCCTGTGCCATCCGCTCAAGTTCTTTCCATGTTTTCTCATCATTTTCACCTCTGTTTCCAGTTCTCTTCACCATATGTTTTTTGGTCTATCTCTGCCTCTCTTTCCCTGTGGATTCCAGAACAAGGACTGCCTTGTTATGCTATCAACAGGTTTCCTCAATGTGTGTCCTATCCATCCCCAGCGCCTTCTTCTCAACTCTTGTTCCACTGGCACTTGTCTGGTTCGTGTCATCAGTTCCAAATTAGTGATTCTGTCATTCCACTTAAATCCTTCTATTCTACGCAAGCACCCATTGATGAAAGTCTGTAGCTTTTTGGTTGTTGTTTTTGTTGTTCTCCATGTCTCAGAGCCATACAATAGGACTGACTTCCCATTTGAGTTGACGATTCTTATTTTCGTGTTGGACTTGATTTCTCTTGTCCTCCATATGTTTCCCAATGCAATGAAAGCTCCTCTTGCTTTTTGTATTCTTATTTTGATATCACTGTCTGTCCCTCCAACTTTGTCTATATTACTTCCAAGATATGTGTACGATTCTACATCTTTTAGTGATGTTTCTTCAAGTTCAACCTTGTTATCATTTCTTGCATTTATTCTCATAATCTTTGTTTTTTTTTTCTGTGTATTTTCAGGCCCACTTGTTGTGACCTCTCATCGAGAATTTTCATTTTCTCATTCATCTGATTATGGTTATGGGACAGAAGAGCCAAGTCATCTGCAAAATCCAGATCATCAAGCTGTTTAGTCAGATTCCACTGGATTCCATTTCTGTTGTGTGATGTCGATGTTTTCATGACCCAATCTATTGCACGTAAGAAAAGAAATGGAGTCAAAACGCACCCCTGTCTCACTCCCGTTCTAATCCTAAACGGTTCTGTAAGTTGTCCTTCATGTAGGACTCTGCATGTCATGTCTTCATATGTCTTCTTTATTAAGTTAATGATCTTCATGGGAACTCCATAATGCCTCATCAGTTTCCAAAGCGATATTCTCTGTCTACACTGTCAAATGCCTTTTCATAGTAGTCCCCACGAATCCGATGTATAGTGGTGAATTCCATTCCAGACTTTGTTCAACTATTATTCTCAATGTGGCTATCTGGTCTGTACAGGATCTATTTTGTCGAAAACCTGCTTGTTCATCTCTCAGTTGCTTGTCTATGGACTCTTTTAATCTCTCAAGGATGATTCTGTTTAATACTTTTCCCGGCACTGATAGTAACATTAGTAACATTATTCCTCTTTAATTTGTGCTAACAGGGAAATATAAGCAAGCAAATGGCCTCATAAAAGATAAGAATGGAAAATTGCTTAGTAATATACAAGAACAAATGAAGAGATGAAAAATGTTAATGCTACATTAATATTACCTATCTTTCCCTGCATATTCTTGTTAAGAGTGTTCAAGGGAAGAGGTGACGGTTCTCTTTCGTTACAAGAGGAAGTCACTATAATGCACATGTCTAAAGATAATCTTTACCCAAAAATGCATTAGTGCAAACTCACACGGACTACCACAGAAATCCGAACAACAGCTGACGGATGATGGCTCTGGTGGCTTGACATGGGTGAAAGGTGGGGTGGTAAGAGTATATTGCAGTTATTTTGGGATCTGGAACAATAGGGACGGAAGTTCTTGGAATTTTACTATAATAACTTTTGTTTTTATTAAGGGAAGGAGCTACAGGACATTTTAAGTCAAAACAGCAGAAACATGAAAATTGGGATAAGTCTATACTCGTCCAATACCATAATTACCGCCGTAAGGTATTTCGGTCTGTCGGTCTGTCACACTTTGCACATCGTCATTCGCGCACTTTTTCTATTTTCGAGAGAGTGCATTAACTTTCGAGCACAGCTAAGGGGGTGCAACTGAGGTTGAAAGTTACACAATAACATTGTATTTTTTCCCTTTATATGTATACTCCCGAAAATAGAAAAAGTAGGACGGTGTGCATTAAATCAACAGACAATCAAGATACTCTTCTGTCCAGTGTCATTCGGGAAACGGATTTAACTCATCATTTTTCTTAGAAATAACCTTAAAATGTAAGTTTCTGATTGTTTCTTCAAGACAAAATTTTAATTTAAAGTATTGCAGACTTATTATTATGGTTCAAAATGATAAGATGGCTAAAAGGAAGAGACGATCGCGTCATTCACAGAGAGCAAACAGTTTGATTATGAAAGCCAACAACGTGAACAGGAGACAGGATGGTGCGGAGGTGCAGATTATATCAACAGGCAATCAAGATACTCTTCTGTCTAGTTTCATTCAGGAAACAGATTTAACTCATAATTTTTCTTAAAAATGTAAGTTTTTTAATTGTTTCTTCAAGGCAAAATTGTAATTTAAAGTATTGCAGACTTATTATTATGGATCAAAATGATAAGATGGCTAAAAGGAAGAGACGAACGCGTCATTCACAGCTAGCAACCGAGGACCTATAGAAGAAGCAGCAATGTAAAACGTGTAACATAAACAACACGTCCTATAATTTAAAACCTGTCAATTTTGGCGGTTGATTGCTAGTATAATTTATATTTCCCTGAATCAAAATCTGTGAAAATTATTTGTCTACAGAACAAATCTAAAGTAGGTTATAATTTTGATTTTGTAGTAAATAGTAATTTTCTTCAGAAATGATAAGCTTTTCCCTAATGAAAAAAATCTAGATTTTTCTCAGAACCTAGTTTTTTTACACTACTAATGTTCTTATAACGTACGCATGTTTTTAGTCAATCAATATACAGATGCGTGGCACAAATACCTTTCTATAGATAAATAAAACTTTTTATTAGATCCGATATTTTTATCTTAATCAAAATTTTGATTTATTGCAAATAATGAGTTGTCAAACATTGAATAAAAAATGGTGATTATTTTGTAGATACAAACTTTAATCTCAAAGATCTAATGTAGCTCCTCCCTTAAACTATTATTGTTTTCGTTCTATCACCCTTTTTATGAAAAAAAAAAAACCATACAGTACTTCTAAAATTACCTGAACGATTTCTCTTTTATTCCTCAATTTATTTCTCGCTTCTTTCGACCCTGAACCTCTGGAGCGACATATCGTGCACAATAAAGTGTCCGCACAGCAGCACACCGGTTGTGAACATGCACATAGCGATGTTTAATAAACTGTTTTAAACTTATCATTTTCCATCATCATTATCGTTTCTCATCTCCTCTCTCTCTCTTCCTCTATAAAACTGTGTTATATCTACGATCCTCGTCGCTTCCACGTCACCGTCAGACGACGAAAGTGGAATAACATTTGTGTTAGTAATAGTCCTGAAACAACACATTTTTTTCTCGAGTCTGTCTGTTTCTTCATCAAAGAGCTTGAACCATGCAAAGAATATTTCTTCCCTTTTCTTTTTCTCTTTTCTTTGTTTTGTTGGTGATATTTTTTTTTCTGTTATTGTTAAGGAGATTTGGTTTCTTCCTTATATGGAGCCGACCGCGATTGAAACGGTGTTTAGAACGCGGGTTTCTCGCGGCAAAGGGGTCGGGTTCGATTTCACGGTATCCGACACTGCTCAAAACTACTCAGCTGTTAATAGGTACATGGTGTTTTAACTTTGCACGTGAGTTAAGGAAGGAAAAGGCAGCGAGAGGAAGAGAAACTGGTCACCCCACCATCTCTCGATTCTGGATCTAGTATAGTGAAGTCTCTAAACACTTAACTCCCCTAAGGCAGTAAACTGCTATGGGTACTACATTGATTCTTGACATGCGAAAATAACATTGACGGTATTTGGTTAAGGTTTTTTTTTTCTATAATTTGACATATGAACATACATAATGCACATATGCGGAACTGAATAAAAAGAACCACATCAGAAGAACAGTGGAACACGTATGTGAGGAAAGATATTTGAAAAGTTGGATTGGGCGAACTACTGAATAAAAATCAACTAATAGTCATTACAAGGCATTACGACTGCCCCGGAAACTCGCCAGAGTAAGATACACAGAGGGGGACTAGAAAATATGCACAGTAAAAAGTGAAAGTGAAGACATATATGAAAGAGGATATATCGACGCCACAAGAAAGACCAACATACTTTGATGGAACATTGATAGAAGGATTTGGAGTGTTCTTTGTTGCAGGTCTAGGTTTATTTCACAGGTAGGCTGACAGGTAATGACGATGTAATACACACACATATAAGCCTTCATAATAAATAATTATCTCATGCATGTAAACATGTACAATCGCACGTATAAAAATAACATTGAACACACACATACAGACCGTAAATATACATACACATATCAAGTACACGTAATAAGCTTACACACCCGAATGAGAATTGTTTAGGATATTCTGTATACATAATCTGGCCTTGTCTTATAAACTTCAATATAAGATCACACTTATCAGGATGATACATAATTTCACATTTTACAAAACCACAACTTCAGGTTTCCATTCAAGTAAATTTGTGTTTGCACATAATGCATCTTAGTGGTCTTCCACATAAGAAAAATGACGTCACGCAATTATAAGCCATTTTTAAACAAACCCCCCCCCCCCATTTCCCCCCGCCACCGGTCACATTTCTTCACAAAAACCTACCAAAAACCCTTAGCTCCCCCAAGGAGCATAGGCCTTCAACAAACACAAGCCAAGTCTTCCTGTCCCTGTCCATCCGCTCAAGTTCTTTCCATGTTTTCCTCATCATATTTCACACTCTGTTTTCCGAGTTCTCTTCTCCATGGACATATGTGTTTTTTTGTTTGGTCTACCTTTGCCTCTCTTTCCCTGTGGATTCCAAACAAGGACTGCCTTAAAGTGCTATATCAACAGGTTTCCTCAATGTATGTGTCCTTGCTCCCATCGCCAGCGTCTATCTTCTCAACTCTTGTTCCACTGACATTTGTCTGGTTTTCATGTCATTAAGTATTCCACAGTGTTCTGTGACTTTGTGTCATACCTTTTCAGTCCTTCTATTCTAATCCAAGCACCTGTTTTTTTATAAAAGTCCCTGTAAGGTCTTTTGGTTGTTGTTTTTGTTGCTCTTCCATGTCTCGGAGCCATACTTGACATGTGAACTGACTTGGGGACATTTTGCGAGTTGAAAATGAATTCTTTATTTTACGTGTTGGACTTGATTTCTCTTTGTTCTCCATATGTTTCCCAATGCAATGAAATGCAAGCTCCTCTTTAGCTTTTTTGTATTTCTTATTTTGAATATCATAATCCATTTTATCAACTCTAATCTATATATAATGCCAAGATAATATTATGGTGAGTGTAACAGATTCTCTTTATTCTACATCCTTTAGTGTGAATGTTTATTTTCTTCACAAAAAACCTATACTCTCCTCTAATTAGACTTAGTCACAAATCTCTTATACCCCCATCCCCAATATCGGTCACGCTTCTTCCCATAATTTTTTGCCCCGTTTCCCGCTCACTGAGTCTGTCGTGCGATATATAGATGACCCCTTATATCAGGAAAATTAAAAAAATTTCACCTATTGTAGTGGCTATATACAGATAATCAAAAGTAGGTTTACCTGCCTCGTTCCATCAAACTGGGAAAATATTCTTTGGAGGTCCGTTTATAATGCAAAGTTAGTCCCGCCTGTTTTCAAAAACGCACAGAAATACATAAAGTTTTTAATTGAATTTTTTATTTTAAATGGAGAAGCATTTGCTATGTTAGAACGTAGATCATTAGATTTGTCAAATGCATTTTCCATGTAGGTTCAAATCTTATAAACCGACTAAATGTCCACTTGTGAACAAACTTCAGCTATGAACGTAAATTGTGTCGGGCGCGCTAACCAACATTGAAATAGAATAACGTCAACAACAACAAAAGTTGGAAAAAGGGTGGAAAAAAGGTGGGGGTGGGGAGGATCTAACAATTATAGTGAATTCAGTCAAGAGAAAAAACGTCAAGGTCACATAATGAGTAATACGACATAGCTTTTTGTATTGTCTTCTTTCTTTTTTTATTCTCATACTTTCCAATCTGTTATGTGTGTTTGATGTATCTATCTATCTATCTATCTATCTATCTATCTATCTATCTATCTATCTATCTATCTATCTATCTATCTATCTATCTATCTATCTATCTATCTATCTATCTATCAACAGATGAGACTACGCATCTATCTATTCTTATCTATCTACTATCTATTCTATCTATCAATCTATCTAATCTTCGTATCTATATATTAGTCTAATCGTATCTATCTATATCTATCTATCTCAATCTATCTATTCTATCTATCTATCTAATCTATCTATCTGTTCTATCTATTCTATATTTACTATTCTATCTATCTGATCTATTCTATCTATCTGATCTATCTATCTATTATCCTCCATCCATTATCCATCCATGTTCTGGATACCCATTCTATTTGAATCTCCATCTTATCTATTCCATCCATCCATCCATATCCATCTATCTATCTAACCATCCCATCTATACAGTTATCTATCTATCTCTATCTATCTATACTATCTATCATAACTCTATCCCTATTATTCTATCCTAGAATCCTAGATCTCATCTCCTGACTCTCTCTCTCTTTTTCTCTGAACTAGAAACAGTTAACAGCTTCCCATGCTCTACTAACTCCCATTGGGGTGCATTTCTCTCTTTTTATAGCAAAAGTTCTTCTTCAATGGTACAGTTCCTTTGGACTTGTGTCCATTAATGTATACATATGTAAAACGCCTGAATTCTCATTGTGTAAAAAGAGATTACAAAATACCAGATTGTTGCTCAATGTGCAACAGGAGACACTAATGTAAACTGTTAGGATATGAGACATGTGTCCACACATTGAGGACTCCCTAGTGGCTAATAGTAGCTTTTTTTAAGTGTCTGTGTAAATGTTAGTTATGTATTTATATAAGTGTGTTTTTTAATGTGTATGACTGTATTATTGCAAGTCCTGAGCGGAGTATATTTTAAAAAGTAAATGTTTGTTTTGTTGTTTGATGTTTTCCCAAGAGCGACAGAAGTTAGTTAGTGATTTTGTATGTAATCGTGTATGTTTTTTGAAATGGAATGATTTGTTAATATTTAATTATTAGTAATGGTATTGACAGTCATGTTATTTACCCATTGAGGTTAAAATTCAACACTAGTAACTGGGAAGACTAAAAGGGGTCAAACTGCGTAAGTGCACCTCACTGAGAGCTATCACCTAGAGACACCATAGAAGTAATAGGTAAAGGATTCCGTTACACGCCCATTGGGGCATATTGGAAATGGTATTAGGCCCTATTTTCGTGACCATCGGCCACACTAGGGTGATTGCTGGTCCAGCATCACACCGGCCGCCTTAACCTTCCCAGAAATACTCTGATACCAATTCAAGAGGCTGGATCGACCCCGAAGCCGTTTTATGGTCTACATACACAAATCCCCACCACAAATGGCTACCCAAAATAATCTGCATGCGTGGATTGACAAGACAGTGAGACGGCCCCCACTAATAACTTCTTACATAGAATTGTCTTGTTTCGAGTTAAAGTCTACTGTATTATCATAAGACAACTCAAGCGCTTATACCAGATTGAATTTAAAAGAGCAGTCAAGAATACAGACACATTTAATCAAAATTAACAGAGTCAAAAATCAGCCCTTTCACAACGAAAATAATATAACAAAATGTTATAACTCAGCTTTAGCTATAAACATGAGAGTGTACCAAACTATTATCATTTGCGAATGTTAAGTTTAATTTGGCAGTATTTTGAGTGTTTTTCCTCTTTTCTCCCTTGGGAAGACGAATTCTTTCTATTTATATTAACATGTAAGCATGTGAAGTGCGGTAATGATGCCTTCATTTAAATAAATACATTGAAGGAAACGATAACGCAATGGGAAACTATAAGGTTGTTTTGAAGCTGTATCACAATAGATCATGCTCTTAGCGTGCATACATCCGTGTAATATGAAATATCTGGATACTTAGTTGATGAAGCCTAGGTATAAACTTCTGACAGGCCAGTTTTTATTATGATTTTTTGCAATTCCCCATCCCTCACCCCGAATAAAAGCCCCTTTTTCTCAGTCTAACTGGAGTATCTGTTTGTGTAATAATAAATACTCTAGTTTATTTGTGATGTTTTATTTTTTCTCATCAAAAATTTGTGTTGAAAAAAATCGGTTGGCGTGTTCGCCATATTTTGAATCTGTGTACCACATTTTTAAAACATATAAGGAATAAGTACGCGATACAAGAAAAGTTCTTTAACTTAACAACAGAAAATGCGCAAAACGGGTACAAAATAAAAGGGACCCCCATTTCATTTTTCGGAAGAAAAAAAAAGTAAGAAATAAAAGTGAGAAGTGTGAAAATTCGAGAATAAATTACAACATTAACCGAGGATGAAAAGAATTGAGGTTCGTTCACTCCCCACAAGGCATTCAAAGCGATATGCCTCTAAGGCTCAACAATGAAATAAATACATGAGCGGCAACGGGGAAAAAAAGTAGTGAAACATTTTGACTCAAATTTTCTACAGGCAAATCAACAACCACTTTTCCGAGTAACCCAGGCTAGGTATCGTTTACCAACAGAAGACAGAAGGAGATTGACTGACCGAAGGTATATTACAAAGCATAGTTTAGTGAACGATAAGCGCAAGTAATACTTAATTTCTGGCCAAGAACGGTAACGTCCGATTAGTTTCCAAGCTCTATCTCATGCATCTAAGGTCAGCTTGTAAAAGAACTCTAACTTGTTCATATCTGGCCATGATGGAAACGAGTCAGGCCAACTATTTCCTGAACATCTGTTAATAGGTAACGTCACCACCTATAGCGAAGAATATTGCTTATAAAACATCATACAGCGTAGAGTATTCAACACTTTCATACCAACTTTCCTTCCTATCCATCCTTCAAGATTTCTCAGTTATTCTTTATCCCTTTTCACGGTTGTCTCCCCTTCAACTTCTCGTAGGTTTGTTTAGCCCTCCTTCTGCAACTCTACCTCCCAGGAAATTCAGAATGATTAATGCCGATGCAGGGGGATTCAACAAGTTTCCAGTGGCATTCCGGTCGACTCTGAAAAATTGAATAAGCTAGTCCCCATTTCAATTATCTTACACTATGAACCAGCCAAAGCAGGCTGCTTTAGGATCATTGTCTTGCAAGTAATCCTGGGCATCATCAAAGACCCATCATCATAATATCTTTATCTGTTATGGGAAGGCATTTAGAGGTTCGTAACCGCTGCATGTGGTGGCAATCCCTATCAAATGACACCTTTATCGTTTCTAAGCCCGAGGCTATTAGTTGCAATGAGAAACTCTAGGTTTTACTTGACGAGCAGGTCCTTGCCTTTACAGCCTCCCTATTAATCTCGTCTTTTTTGATGGCGATGACAGTCACGTGAGTCTCTATTATTACTTGTATCCCCAGAAAAAACCCGTTGAACTGGACGCGTGAATTTTCAGATTAATGCCGTCCTTCACGATGTGATGAGTATAATTCATACGTATAAGACTCTCACTACCTGATAATCTCCAGCGCATAATGTTAATATTTTGTTGGATACTACTGTCGATCTCCAATAGAAATAAAGTGAATGACCATGTTCTAATGTCTGTTTAATAATTAGGGTTTCTTCTGAGGACCCGTCCCTCAGACATTCGATTTAATCTCCCTATATAAATTCAAAACGTAACATGCCATATAGGATAAAATATTAAGTATTTATAAAAGGATAGAAGAATTTTGGCGTAAAGAAAGTGCTTGATACCACATATTTATATGATACAAATATCGCCTGAGTTTCCATTAACCACTTTCGTCAATGGCCAAAAATGGGTAGCTTCATTTCCACTGGTTGAGGATGTAACATGCTCCTTTAAACAATGTCTACTCGCCTCGACTTTCAGTCCGAATCGTAACGACTGTTGTATGTAATTTTACTGGAAACTAACTTGAGATTCAACGCATAAATCTTGATCAATGGGCCTAATATTTAAATTTATTTCAGTTTCCTATCATGTTTCATAGTGATATTTAACTGCAGTAATAAAGAAACTTTGTTGCTAAGGGACTCTAAAAGTCATCCTAGTTACGAGTAATGGGAGAGGTAAGAACGCGGTTAGATTGTGGGGCGGGGGGGTGGGGGGGTGGGGGGAAGTCTTGGAGTTTAGACAGAAAACGTGCAACAATAATACACGCAATGGTCGCGCGTATAGACTCTCAATTTGATTGCCACTCAGGTGTCTTAAGTCCCCATTGCACAAACTTTAGATGTTGCAATGATTCGTTCAAGAAGTTACAGTGATATATCAATTCCGCACTACCCATACCAGAGTCTTAGGTTTCTATAACCATACTGAAAAAACGATTCTTATTGGGATATGTCATGACCATTTTATCCGGTTTCGTTTGATACATACCAATGGATACAAGCTGTTACGAGTAATACCTAGAAGAAAATGGCTATCTTGGGCTCCCATTAAATTCGTAATATTTGGGAGTTTCTTAGGGTTTGACTGACAACAGCAAACATCAATGATTAGTTAGAATACCGAATGAATACTGACCGCTGACAATAGTTAAGGATATTACGCAAGTTATGGAAAAACGCAATTCCAACATAAAAAAATAAGTTCAGGTATCTTCTGACTGGACTAGGATGAATGAACTATTTTTGTCATTAAAACTTTTCTATAAAACGAATAATTTGACAGAATCTCTCAGGCAATTCGCTTCACGGACTATTAGCCTACCATGTACTACCCGTACACTTGTCTGGAGCTAGCAAGATAAATGAAACACCACTGAAGGCCCTCACTTTCGTGGAGTATATAATGTTTCTCCATTTGAGTTGTGGGTAACAAATTCAGTGTATGCGAACGGGGTTACTTTTCAGCTAGGAAAAGATGTGTAGACGTTGGGTCATTTCTACCTAGAGCTGTACGATATATACACAATTCATGAGGTTGTTCATTGCTGACACATCTTTGCTCAATCTGTAAAACAGCGTACGATAATGAAGCCTAGTGCGTTAGTGCACAGTGTTATCCTGTGACTGGTTGACCACAGAAATAAGCTTTTGCACTCGGACGATCGGAGTTAGTGCTCTATACTTCAATTGAGCCAGCTCAATCGCTGGCAAACTGTTTATTATTATTTACCAGAATTTATGGGTACCGCAGTGTGAAAAGCCTATTCAATATCTTTTAATAGTGAAAACTTGAATGTACAATCTGTACATTTTGTACTATAATAGCATTATGTGGTGGTTACCTAGCGATACATAGCGTGTAAAGTCTAGCACGTGCTCCAGCTGTTACCAGAACTAAATGGGTGTGACTGGATGGCAATAGTTAAAAGCGCTATTTGACGTTGGCCATAATGCAGTTTTACAACCTCGAACACCTAGATTATTAGAGCTGTGTTACGATATAGATGCTGGAATTGAGGAGGCGTAGCCCATCATCTCCATTAAGCGGAGGGAAATAGTGGTATAATGTATTTACAGCTGTAATGTGCAGTTGGCTACGCTATAGGAATTATAACTCCAACTGAATGTTTGTAATGTATTCAGTAAGCTCAGTGTCGAAATGGAGCATATAAAGTAAGGTTATGGAGCAGTATAGAAGCAGTTACTAACTTCTCAATTAATCACCCGTACGGAACGTTTATGTGAATCTTAATAGGTCTAATTGGAGCAGCACCTTCGGTACAAGAGCTTTGCTTGAAAGCTCCAGAGGTGGGAACTCTGCATTAGCTACCTTGGTCACAATATCAAGTAACAAAACCTCGGTGGGGTGGCCTCCAAGCGCTCTATTTTTCTAGTATAACTGACTCAGGTAGCAGCCCCGCAGTCCCTTATGCAGTCTTACAAACGCAAGCTTGTATGAGCGACCCGTTCGTCGGCTAAGGCAATCTGGAGACAACAATCATTATGTCACACCATCTTAAAAAATGGTCCCACACGCTATAAATACAGAATTTAAAGGGATATGTTAATTGTTTTTAATTCAGGACACTCAATGATACATCCTCCCAACATAAGACCCGTTCCATTGATCTATCCAATATTGATGTCCTTGATGACCCAAAACAATTTAGCGTTGAGCTTACACGACAAAACAAACCAGTATATACACTATCATCTATTTACTATACACAATATATACTTGATAAGGATATTAAATTATATTACTTATCTATGAATATATTTATTTTTAATCATATTATTATTTATAGATAAATTTTAGTATATTTTTATTAAGTTAATTTTGTTTTTTTATTTATTTATTTTAACATTTACTGCTATTAGCTTACTGGCTAGAATATTCACTTTGTTTCAATGGCAGAATTTTCTTGAGACAATCGTGAAACTGAGAGGATAAAGATCAACCTTCGCTTTTTATTTTTTTTGTTGGTCTCAAACCAAGCGCACTCCAAGCTTTCCAGCTCTTTTAGGCCCAATGACAGGCTACAATGCGAGCTGGGGGTCGATTTGGACTTTCCTTCCAACCCGGTCATGGAGCTTCGCTCCTTTCCCATCCACACTGTGTATTTAATGAGCAGTGAGCCGTTCATGTTATTCATGTCAAATTTTCCGGTCGTAAACATTCCTTCCAAACTCTGACGCCCGGGTTTTGAACCAAGAAAACCTGGTCGCCAGTACAACGCCGTATGCCATTACATCCATGCGCAGCTCCCAGACACCCTCGCTTATATAGTAATATAAAGCGGCTTTTGCACGTGCAAGGATCGCTAACGTAACAAACATTAGGTGTCTATAGCAAAGATTTTCCCTTATCGGACTTAGATACATGGAAAAAGACGTAATTGAAGCAACAAACCAGGCAGTCCTTACGAGCGAGACCTGAAGATCGAGATTCTAGACGGCAAGCGGAATGATGGAAAAGTTAGTTACTTCACCGTGCCTGCGTGTTTTTCTCTGATAAAAGAAAGAAAACGTGGATATGCCGTTTCCTCTACAAGAAAAGGTATAATAATAGAGAAACCTTTGGCTAGAAGCCGCTGTCCACGACCAGAGGGGTGAATTAGCCTAGTCCTCAACGTACGATTTGACAG
>JAMPIV010001233.1:652500-758727 GCA_024509875.1 Oreohelix idahoensis | reverse complement strand
TAACTTAATCATTTATTTATATCTAATTTATATTTTTAATTCATTATTTAATAATTTTACAAATAATTCAAATAATATGTCCAATGTTAATAGTGAATAGATAAGAATTAAATTAATGTAAGGTCGTGTCGTATTAGTATGTCATTTTAGGAATTAATTGGATAATTAAAATTAAATTAATTAATTAAACTAAGAGTTAAATTATTAAGATTCTAATTGTAACGGGGCGCGATGTTTATGAGAGAAGAAAAGACAAAATAATGTGAAAGAAAATAGAAAGAAATTCGAATATAAGTTTTTAACTTAATTGTGTGTGTTAAGTGTTAGTGAATAATAACTATCTAATTTAACTAACTAAATAATGTATAGGTACATTAAAAAAAAAAATTAATCTAATACTTGTGTGAGATTTAATTTTCTCTTTTCATAATTTTCTTCTTTTTATATTTCGTTCTCTTTTTTTGTTCTTTCATTTCATTTTTTTCTCACATTTCATTTTATTGATAATAATTCAATTAAGAAGTTAAGTTAACTAATTAATTAGTATAGGATATGATGATCCATCCGTAGTCTTGATCCTGATGAATTCCTTTAGGCAAAAATGTTCAAACGTTTACGTTGGAAAGAAATGTCATTTATCCCAGCATCCAAGAATTAAGTGCACATAGGATAATAAGTTCGACTTGTCGTCAGATTTTGTTCCATGATTGTTCAACGAATATTCATATATCGTGTATGGACGTTAGACGAAGTTTCAATGTCAATATGTATACCTTGATTGTCTTTAGTTCAATTCTGTGATGCATATAGTGTTTCTAAAGTTTAAATTGAAGGCAAGGTTAGTTCCTTTTATAGTTGATGATATGTTTTAGGAATGTCAATGTTGATTATTCGTCGTCAGTAGGATTACGTGACAACGCATCCGCCACAATGTTTTCAGTGCCAGGAATATGTTCAATGGAGAATTCAAATGGCTGTAGGATGATTGCATATCTGGCGAGTTTTGGGCTCCTGTGGTTAGATCGACGCAAAGATGCTACAGCACGTTGGTCCCGTCTGTATGGTGAAGGGAGCACCGCAAGCAAGAACTTTTCAAGTTTAGTTATTGCCCATATCACTGATAAAAGTTCCTTGTCCACTGTGGAATACTTTGTTTCTGCCGGCTTTAGCTTTCTTGAAATATATAAGGTAGGATGTAGAATGCCATCATGGTTCTGGAGCAGGCATGCACCAATGCCGTAGTTACTAGCATCTGTTCGTAAGAAAAATCTTTTGGAAGCATCGGGAAGTCTTAAAATTGGTTCATGCGAGAACAAATTTATAATTTTGTTGAAAGTTTCATTGCATATACCAGTCCATGTCACCTTCACACCGGCATGTCTTTTTTTAACAATGAAGACAATACAGGCAGCCGTGTGATGGATGACAAGTTTGGTATGAATCTACTGTAATATTGAACAAGTCCTAACAAACTCCTGACCTGTTTCTTCGTCTGAGGAACTGCTATGTTTAGAATTTTTGAGACTGTACTAGGTAACGTTCGGATATATCCCGATCCAATGATATGTCCCAAAAAGGTTATCTCATTACACGCGATTTGCACCTTTGTAGGTTTAGCAGTTAGATGATAATTCCTTAGAGTGTCAAAAACATATCTAAGTCCCGAAACATGTTCCTCAAACGACGAACTAAACAAGCATATGTCGTCAATATATGTAATAACGTCTGGTCTACCTGATAAAATTTGTCGCATCAGGCGAATGAAGGTAGCTGGCGCATTAACAAGCCCAAAAGGCATCACATTCCACTGGTATAGACCTTGTGGAGTGGAAAATGCGGTGTAGTACTTAGCCTTTTCGGTCAGTGGTATCTGCCAATAACCTTTAGTTAAGTCTATCTACTAAATATAGTTGCGTTGGATAGACGTGGCAGTAAGTCGTCGATAAGTGGATGTGGTTCGCTGTCAACTATAGTCTTAGCATTTAATGTTCTATAATCAACACATAGTCTAATGTTATTGTCCTTCTTCCGGACAATCACTAATGGAGAAGAGAATGGCGAATTACTAGTCTCAATGATTCCCAGAGACAACATCTGTTCAAGTTCCTTAGTAGTTTTAGCAAGGAAATGTAAAGGAACAGAATAGTGATGTACACGAATAGGTGTATCATCATTGAGAGTAATGTCATGACTGATAGCCGATGTGCGACCCGGGACGTCGGTCAACACATCTGGATAAGATTGTAATAGATTAGCAATCTGTAGACGCTGTTGCGGTAAAACCGTTGAAGAGATGGTTACATCCCGCCAAGATTCAGTAGGTTGAACTACTGGTACCGGTAACGGTAACTGTACCTCAGGAAAAGAAGATTCTTCTTCCTGGATGACAGATAAGTTAGAATAATAACAAGTAGATACTGTGTTGTCATCTAGTTCATGAAAAATTGACTGTAAGTGTTCAGGACGTGTATGAAATTGCTTGAGCATGTTAATATGAAATATCTTTTTGTGTCCCTTGATATCTAAGACGTAATCAACGTCGGAAAATTTATCAATGACTTCGTAAGGACCATTCCAATATATCAATAATTTAATGTTATTGTGAGGAAGTAGCACATAAGCCTCATCGCCTGGGAATAATTGGCGTAATCGTCGAGACCTATTTTGTAGAGATCGAGCCTTAGCTTTTGCAGCCTCAGAAGAAGCTGTTGCCAACTGGCAAGACTCAATAATGTTCTTCCGAAGATTAATCACATACTCGTAAGATGACTGAGTGTCCTGAGTCATCTCCTCGTCAATTAATAAGTCTTTTATTAGTCCCATAGGACCTCTTGGGGGAGCACCAAAAACTAATTCAAAGGGAGAGAAGCCAGTTTGTTCACGCGCTACCTCCCGATAAGCAAATAGAACAGCTGGGAGTGCTCTGTCCCAGTCATGAGGGTGCTTAGCAGTAACCTTATGTAGTAGTTGTTTAAGTGTACGGTTAAGTCTTTCAACCGCACCATTACTCATAGGATGATAAATACTACTTAAATTCCTATCAATGTTCCAAGTTTTCATGAATTCCTTCATGGTGTCAGATATGAACTGTGACCCATGGTCTGATAAAAGTTTTCTAGGAAACCCTATTCTAGAAAAGATGAGATGTAGTGCATCAGCTACATCTGTGGTAGTGGTGGTCTTTAATGGGATAGCTTCTGGCCATCGTGTGCACAAATCAATGCACGTAAGGACGAATCTATGTCCTCTGGCCGATGGTAGCAATGGACCAATACTATCTATTGCCATCTTGTCAAACGGTCTTACTGAGATATCGCAAGCCTGAATAGGCGCCGTGTGAAAAGCTCCACGTGCTTTCACTTCTTGGCATGTAGTACAGGAACGTACATACCGCGAAATATCTCTTGACACTCCTGGCCAAAAGAATGAAGACAGTACTCGAGATCGTGTTCGAGTATATCCCATATGTCCAGCACAATGTGAGTCATGTGCATGTTGAAGAATGTACCGTCTAAAAGTATACGGGACCATAACTTGTTGTTTCATTTGTGATTTGTCATTAAAACATCTAATCAATATGTCATTTTTAATAACAACACAATGATTGTTATTATTACCTGAGGAGAGAGTCTCAACTTTATCTACCAGCTTAAAAATTTTTTTTTATAGATTTATCCTCTTTTTGTTTGGTTGCAAATGTTTCCCTGTGAATAGTGGAATTGACGTCTAATTCCTCTTGGTTGTCTGCATCCATTTTATTATCATCAACTTTCTCCATGAGTTGAGTCTGCGCTCTAGTTCGTCCACGGGCGTTTCCAGTGCATAGGTTATGTTTCTGGTCCCATTCTATGATCTCATCTGGAGTACAATCTTTTTACTGCCGTGATATACGGACCAACCATCAGATCAGCTATAAGCTTTATTAGCATACAGACTTTTACGTTCCTGTGAAAAAAGGTGTTTGTTAATATGAACATAATAGCTGTTGGGTAAAACTTATTCTAATAGTTCCACCACCAAAAGTCATGCAACGGACATATTCCCCCGTTGCACAGCTAGGATGTACCAGCGACTGACGTACACCAATCGTTGTGGATCCTGAATCCCTCAGCACTGAGACGACGGATCCATTAACTAATCCCCTGTTAAAAATTAGTAAGCCTGTTCCATCGTTGACTGCAAGAACCTACCTGGTATACATATGAAGGTTCTGTCGCAGTTCATAGCACTGTTTCTTTCGCCTTCTGAAAAATAAGATTGCATTGTTGGCAACTATTTGCCACATTATAATTAATAGCAAAACATGCAGCAGAAGACTGTGTTGTATTATTGTCAAGTGGGACCTGAGCTATAGGGGTAGTATTTGTAACTGCCGCCCCTGTATTATGGTTGTAATGAGATGATCCCCGAGAATGAGATCGATTCCGAGTATAATTGTTAGAATTATCTCGTCGTCCTCTATAGTAACTATTATCTCGATGTCTCGAGCCATGATTATTACCATTCCAGTTGTTATTACTATTGGGAGTATGTGATCGATTATAATTAGTGTTATGTTGACCATTGTGGTAGTTTGTTTGAGGTGAATAATTTTCTATCTCGTGATCTACCTCTGTTGAACTCATTTTTATTGTTGAAATCATTATTATGTCCCTTCTGAAAGTTAACATTGTGATTTCTTTGGAACCTGCTTCTGTCTACACTGTGATGTCTTTGTTTGTTATTATGATTGTAGGCCATATTAGACGCCCCACAGGTAGAGGTTCTCTTAATGAGGAGTTAGAAATGGTTGCATTCGGATGTGCCCATGAACAGTAGTTTAAAGAAATTTTTTCTAAACTCGTCCATTAGTACCTGGTTTACGCTCCTGCAAATATGCAAAAAATGGCTGGCTAACGAACATCAGATCGCCATTCAGATAATACCTTATCCCGTAGTAGTAAATCAACTAATTTTGTCGTAAGATTTGTTGACTTCTGCCAGTTCAACCCATCTATTAAATGTATTGCGTATGTTCGCAATGAATCCTGCAAAATCTTTTGGAGATTCAGGTAAAAATTCCCTTAAATTTCAACCTACAGTGTTCCTCGTCCAGGTGAAACCTTCGTAAAAGCAAGGACTTAATAGCACCGTAGTTATTGCTATTGATGGGTCAGCATTTTGAGAAGCTTAACTTGAGTACCCATGACTCTTCAGGCAAATGATTTGTTTTGCAAGTCTGTTCAAAACGTGACAGGAACGATGAAAGGTCGTCCACGTTCAAGTTGAAAATGGGTAATTTAAAGTTGTAGAAATGTTTAGTTGGGCTGGATGACGATCCATTTTGTGAGTTATTATTCTGGTTTGCATCAGCACTTTGTGCTTGTAATCTTGCTGTCTCCAATTTAATACGCGCCAATTCCATTTCTTGTTGTAAAATAATTTCCTCTCGTTTCAATTTATTCTCTTCTTCCTGTTGAGCAATTTCTCTTAATCTATTTTCCTTGGCAATTTGCTTCATCTCACGTTCTGCTTCCTCTTTCTTTAATGCAGCCTTTTGTTCCTCCATTTCTGCTTTATGTTTTTTCCAGTTCTGCCTCAGCAAACTGACGAAGTTCTTGAGATTTATAACCATATTCCTTACCAATTTTAACGAAATGGTCTATAGTAAGCATTTTGACTTTTATCTGTAAGTAATTATTGATAATTACTGATTAAAATAGTCAATAGTAGCTTCAGAGTAATTATTATACTTACTCAACTTAGGAATATTCAATATAAATAATCACAATAGTACTGAACTCTTATGTCTAAGTTCAACTAATAGACAATATTTTGTAACAATATTGTATCTAAATACGAACTATATCATAAATAGTTATGATATCTGTTAACTATAATGTAATTACATCACACAATTAATCTTAATATCCAATAATGTTGGGTATGATTCCTAGTAATTATATTGTTCAATGTACTAAGTCACTCTCTTAGTACCAGAAAAGTATATTAAATAATATACAATGGGTCTATTACCTCAAAGGTAGACTATAAGATTATTTTATTTGGTCAATATATATATTATATTATTATGCCCTAGGCATCTCTTATAAATTGTAGTGCTACTTTCTTGGACCATCACTGCATAATTATGCAATGTCCCATATTAACCTTAAATATCAGAAAAAATTAATTAAATTAAATTACAAGTGTATTATTGCATATAATATCATATTATTAATGTAGTATTTAATATATATCATGAGGACAAACAAAACAATGATGCAACTAAAGGGTACAAACAATGTCAAGACGCAAACAAGACATTTTCACAATTAAAAATGAATTTATGAACTAAATAAAACAAGCGGAAGTGTCACAAGCCAAATGAAGGGTCAAGGTCTACAGCTAACACAAATCGTCAAACGACAGCAGATTTGGACAGACAGTCCAATGGCAAACCTCAATGGGGCTTCCAAAAGTGCAATCGTTTAACTGCCCTAAGAAACGACCGAAATCAATTCAGGCATCGTGAGAGCCACAGAATCTAATTTCGGTTCATACACTCTACCACCCACTAATTAACAACACATTAAGACAACAAAAAGTACATTAAACATAGGTAAAAACATGCCTATGTAGGCAGAAGGCATGGACTCAGTATTACTGTTTGCAATGACGACAGTATTAAAACAACTAGACTTATCTTTTCCGTTGCTTAGATCAGTGCTAGAGGTCGTCAACAGCTAGGCTAATGCCCCTGACTGTCTGCTCCTGTAGTCCATATCGTGTGTTTGCTTCAAATGGCTCATGTTTCCCCTGGTTAGACTTAGAAAACGACTTTGGTTTCTCCGACAGATCACCTACACGACTTTCAGTGACGTCACGTTGTTAGGCATTAGAATGAGTAAGACGTCATCTTCGACTGGATCATGTGATCGAAACTTGATCATAAATATTATGGTTAACATGTGCGTAAGGAACAGAAGTTTGTTTCTTTTTTTCTGTCGTTCCCCGCATTCGGCCGCCACTTTGTTGCTGAGTTATTTGCCGGTTGAAGATCATGCACTGAGTATGGTTACTTTAGTGATCTCTTGTTAATCGTGCTTTGTTTAGTATTACGCGAATTAGGGTGAAGGTGTTCATACAACTCAGTAGCATGGTATGAAGAAGTAGTTCATGTAACTTGAACTCAGCAACATTAATGAAGTAATTAATGCCTTCAGATTGAGTCCGTAATATTTAATCACATGTACACACAGGATGATCATTTCAAATAGGAACAGAACATAAGTCCTTATAAGTCATGCATAAATTAATCAATAACGTAGACTGCTGGTTACGTGTCAATGTCCGTTTAAGGATACAATGCAGTATTGTCGTCAGAACATCACAGCTATATGCACGCGCAGCTAGACATGGCTACCTGCCGACAGTGAGACTGCGAGTCTGAATATTTCATACGAATTTGACGATTATTCTCCTCCTTCTGAGAATTCTAGTTAAATACTAACCTCCATAAAATTTCCTCTCATATAGAGTTCTAGGACTGACCCTGGTCCATCAAAAATGCACATATAAATGGCTATATCATGCCATTGAATTGGAAGGTTAGAAAAACGCAGCTATTCAGCTTGGCGGTCAAGTAACAAAGGGTCGCGTCTCCTAGTTACCGACTGTGTCCTAAACAACGCTAGACACGTCATAATCGATCGTATATGGAGCGTTCAATAATTGAAACATCTATCGCAATATATTAAATGTCTTAACCTTTACGATTGCACGTCTGGTAACCTTTAGCAGACGGCGTTAATATCATATACCGTAACAGTGGCATTAATTGTATATCGCGAGACGCGTGTTAGGGTTGCATGCGTTCCTGCTTTCAGCCCTCCATCTCTTTCTATCCTAAGTCCACCTGTCCTTTCGTTTATGTTAACGTAGTGTAATTAATGTTAGTATTAATTTAGGTCATTAATCAGCTTGCGTATCTCAAGGTTTTCTAGAAATGCAGTACACGTTTTATTGTGTTGTGGAAACGCGTGTATGCTGCAGTAGGCTTTACTATCAACGTGGAAGCGTGAGAATATGCAGACGAAGCATAAAACAGGGGTTTTTATTGTTCAATTAGCATGACGTTCTATTAACACAGGCGTACGCTATTGGAAAGCACGGGTCTTTAACCATTTCTCTTTCCTTTTATTGAATTTATGTGTTAGGCTTTACATTTACCTTTTAATTTATATATGTGTATTTAGAATGTCTCACGACAGTCATTCGAACAACCAGAGTTCGTGATTCTAGACGCTTTCGGCCACATGAAAGGCAACGTCTTTCTCCTGTGTGTCCAGTTTCTCTTTGAATCAAAGAATCAGGGACCTTTGCCGTCACCTACAAGGGAGCCGCGGTAGCATAGTGGTTAGTGCACTGGCTTCCTAGCTCAGTGGACTATGGTTCGATCCCCATACGAGGTGGGATTTTTTAAGGCCGCAAACGGCTCCTGGGTCGACCCAGCCCCAACTGGGTACCAGAGCAACTTCTGGGAAGGTTAAGGCGGCCGGCGTGATGCTGACCACATCACACCTAGTGTGCCGATGGTCAAGAAAATATGGGCCTAACACCATTTTCCCAATATGCCTCAACGGGCGTGTAACGGGATCCTACAAGAAATGATAAATGCAAAGACCTTTAGCTTTGTGTTGATGCGCACGTGTATAGGGGGTGGAATTTAGCTTGTCCAACCTAAGAGTGACATGACTAAATCCGGAAATAAAGCTGTAGGAGCTATTACATCATAGCTGGCAGATGCTGGAGCTGGGTTGGCCATGCCCTCAGAAGAGACCCTGATGCCATCACAAGAACAGCTATGCTTTGGACCCCTGAAGGAAAACTAAAGAGAGGCCGACCAAAAACAACCTGGCGGAGGACTGTGGAGGCTGAGATGCAAAGAATGAACCAGAGTTGGGGCACTGTACGAAGGACTGCCGCCGACCAAGAAAAGTGAAATCAATTTGTTGTTGCCCTACAAGACGCCACTAGTCGTGATGGCAACTGACTGCTTTGACGGTCGGCGGCTAAGGATCAAAGAAGAAGAGAAGAGCTATTACAAAGAAAAAATGGGAGGAAATAAATTAGAGAATAAGACAGAGGAGGGACACTCAGCTAAAAGTGGCAGCCATTCGCATTCAATTTACAACAATACTCTGCACAGTAAAGGTTCTTTTATTCTACAATAGCTCATTCCTTGTAGCAGTCGAAAAAGTTTTTTATTGGTAGGAATTTTTAGTTCTCTAGATACCTGTCTCCGCTACTTGACGAAAAGCACATGCAATGGCAACATGTGAAGTTGTGGAGTCTGAAAAGCAATGTTGAAGACCAGCCACATCTGGTAAAGGGAAATCTAAATTTTAAGGACTACTTTTATTGTTGCTACCAAATGCACTAAAAGGGCGGTCGGTGTGTCTCAGAGGTATGGCATCCTCCTCTAATTCTAAAGGCACGGGGTTCGCTTTCCCAGGACAGATAATATAATTGATTACATTTCTTTTTCAGAACCAGTGTATTCTAATGATGTCATATTTGCCCCTGATCTCCTGGGTAGTGAGATCGGATGCCCAGCATTTTCGGATAAGGGCGAAAAATAGGAGGTCCCGTGTGCAAGTTGCGCACGTTAAAAATACCGCGGCATTTGGAAATCGTAAAGAGTACCGCTGCCCTGGCAAAATTTAAAAATTAGGAAACCTACCCACAACAAATATATTTATAGACTGTGCGATTCCTGTATACACACACTGGGATCCTGGAGGTCTGGATTCCTGGCTCTTGGATTCCCATGTTTGTTGTGGTCGTTATTCAGTCAGGTACCCATTTACAGCTGGGTAGAATGGAGCTAATGTATCTGTGCTGAGAAAAGAAAAGCGCTTTAACCGCTTAGCCGAATCGGGACGCCCTCAAAAATAATTTATTGACCTACATTAAAAAAAAACATTAAAAGGTATTATGTGGTTTTTTTTAATTAAAAAAACAACACCTAATACCTTTTTTAAAGTGTGTTTTTTTCTACTGTAAATTGATTCGATTAAAAACTAAGACAAAGAACTGAATTGGTACAATATTTTTAAAAAAAAAAATCATCATAGGAAATAATTAAGGCGGACGAGTTTTTCATCTCCACGTATCATATGCAGGAAGCGTTAAGAGTCAAATAATACCAGCCTTTCTTTACATCCTAGAGACATTGGCAGTGTGTATCATTTTTAGCGTTTGCTGTGACAACTAACAAAACATTATAGACAGTCCGTGACAACTAACAAAACATTAGGGACAGTCCGTGACAATTAACAAGGTACAGGGACAATTCATGAAATTAACAAGGCACATGGACAATCATTTGATCATGTAGGTGTTATCTAGCAGAAGTAGTATTCACTTTGATGGTCAACCCACACTCACGAAAAAAAAAAAGGAGTCCAGGTCATCTGAAAGTATGTATTCAGGACACCGGCTATCATGCAACCATTTTAAAAAAAAATGACCGATACAAACAAGGGTGTGATTAAAGAACTCAGTGGTGCGTTCCCCTGTAATTGTCCAAATTACACTTTATTCACCTATTCCAAACTTCTCAGTTCTTTAAAATGGACCGCTGCTGATGCCTGAAAGTGTTTAAGATGTTGGCTTCAATTTGGTGGTACTCCCTTCATTGTTTTTTAATGACGGGTGTGCTTGTTCGATAAAGAGCTGTGTGACTTGAAACAATTTTTTCTGTTTTGTATAGATAACGGTGAGGAAACACATTTAATTCTGTATTAATTTAGAGAGTTTAAGTCTTCTGCTGAATAAAGAAAGTGAAAAAGACATGTTACCCCGAGTAGGTGAAAAAAGGGTAAAAGGTAAAGGATCCCGTACATGCCCATTGAGGCATACTGGGAATATGTTGTTAGGCCCATAATTTTCTTGACCATCGGCACACTAGGTGTTGACGTGGTCAACATCACGCCGGCCGCCTTAACCTTCCCAGAAAAGTTCACTACTGGTACCCAGGAAGCTGGGGCTGGGTCGACCCAGGAGCCGTTTGCGCCTAAAAAACTCCCCCCTCATCTCGGGATCGAACCATAGACCACTGAGCTAGGAAAGCCAGTGCACTAACCACTGCTATGCTACCGCGGCTCCCTAGAGTAGGCGAAAAGCTGTGATTAAAAAAACTCCAATACAATAATGTTGTATTTTTAACATTAGGACCGCGTAGGTCTTTTATATTTGGGCTCGTGTCCCTAATTTACAAACTGATAGACCATGTGTCTAGGCTGAGTGCAGTGCGCCGCGCCAAAACGAGACAAAACTCGTGTTTAAAAGAAACATGTACTTACATGAGAGTGAATCCGATGATTGGCGGGGAACCGTCTTCTTGCTTGAGACTTGACACTGACAATTAATCCGTTAAACGATAGATTCAGACTGGACACTATTTACAGATGTGAACTGCTGAGGCTTGACTGACTAGAGTGTGTCTAATCCGTGAATAACATGGAACGTTGAAGATCGTTCACTAGAAACAGCACGTTTGTGTTGTCCAACACCCGGTATTCAGGTAGAGTTTCCGTTATGAATATATATACATTGAGCCGAAGAGACTATTTACACGGAATCGTTCTACATTGTTATTGTTGATCTGAATCGACCCCCATTGCACTCCTGTGAAAACCCATAGGTGCTCAGTCTCCCTCAGCAAATGTCGAATAGGTACGACTGATGCTACTGTGTTCTTTGTTGCGCGCTGGATTGCATATACAGCTGGATACATCCTCTCAAACGTTCATTCCTGCTAGTTTAACGTTGTATGTCAAATTCCAGCTCAGTCTTAGTGTAAAGTTTCTTTCTTTCCCACCCAGTCTACCCAGCTATAAATGGGTAACTCACCCTAGTCCTGAGTTAGGGAAGGCAAAGGTGGCTGTCAACAGTAGTTTCCCTCTAAGGCTCCAGGGGAAGCAGGCCCTAAACTTGGTCACTTCAACCGACGCAGGATGGTGTATGTATGGAGTAGAAGTGTAGAGTGTGATTAACGCGAATGGTGTACTGTTCGTGTGCTGACCAATATAATCACTCATACACATGTGTCTACAAGGCACCAATGCAGACTGTTGGGATCTTTGTTTACACAATTTATTCAGACGTACACACTGGGACATACGAGTACATCATGGGTATGTTGACACATCAATTTGTAGGCATACATAGCAGATCTGAAGTCATGACACATTCATAAATAATGGGTAGTACATCAAAAGTTCAATGTCATGATACATTATGGCCGCATCCCCTATCTGACTAAACGCGTCAGTGAAGGCGGATCGGTAAATAACTAAAGTTGCTTGACCGTCCATAGTTTGTAGTATATTATGAAACCACGAAAAGGGGGTTTCTATCAAGATTGAGATCTCCTTGTCACTGTCCGAGTAATAAGATACATGCCCCGTTCTTTGGACAGTGGTACTAAAGTATGATGACAGTGAAAGATTAACATGGCCGCCTTCCTGATTTGTCGCCTCAAATCGCTCACAGGAGGATATTTTGTATTTTCAAAGTTTCAATTTGCAATACATATGCATAATTTCATAAAGTTCCTCCATACAGAGGTACAGTTTATCCAGTTACCAGCACGTAGACCATAATTTACAGTATGGAGCCCGTGTTCTCCGTCGAAACAAACTTGGTCCCTAGCGTTGCGAACACCAAAGTTCCAGGTTCTAGAAACGGATCATTCTGGCATTAGCGGCGGGTACCCTTTGTGGTCCCAATAGGGGAATTTCTCTGGTCGCTTTAAAACGTTTGATGACGAGCGGCTGGTACCCTTTAAAGCCTTTGATCACGAGTGAAAGGGTCCCTGTGTTTGGCTTCCAGAACGCTGCTTCGGATCATAATATTATGCATCCTGGAAACAGGGGGAGACAAACAAGCGGTCAGTCTTTGGGTTTTCGCCCCTTAGACAAGATAGAGCATAATGTTATGCATTTCTCTACCTGGGGAACTTTCGCACGATTTCTTTTGTCTTACTCTAGATTACGTCTTTCGCCGAACTTCTGTAGAAATACGCACGCCAGGTGTCCGGGGGGAGCGTCCCTTGTGATCTATAAGAGTAGACTGGTTTCAATAGACAAAGACATTCGTGAATTTCCTGGCCCGAGATAGACCATTATGGAAATAAGGCAAACATTAACACAGAACTAAATGTTTTTCGCCTATTTCGTGGCATTTTTCGGGGTGAGTTGACATATCTTATAAATATGATATATTCATGTTAGCTTTTATATATATTTGTTAGGGAAGTGAATTTATTTCTGAGGACTTCTCCTAGTGATTTATTCAGTGATAAGGTAGCGCTGTCTACGGCCTATTAAGTGGTGCTTAAACTGTTACGGTTTATCATGGGTTAAATGTTAAACTTACAATAACAGATATTAGGCGTAGAATCAGTCCACGAATGCTTACCATTGGGTTAAGAGTCAGCAAAGTTAACTGTCATTTCTGTAAGATAATGTCAGGTGTGGATTGTTCACTTTAAAACTGAATAGTGAGATGCAGGTAATAACTCTGGATTATAGGAGATAGTCACTTATTCCTTTTTGATAGATAGTTCTAGTGGCAAGGGAGGATCATTTTATGCTTACTTGTGTGGCTAGGCACTAGTCTGTAACTTTCACTGAAAGCAGTCACCAGGCATAGATATAATTATATCGTATGATCTAGCCACAACTGTATTATTATAGCAAGAACATTGCATTTTCTTTGTACTCATTTTGTGGAAATGCTAATATATTTCCCAAAGGGGACATACGATTTATTTGTGTAATGTCAAATGCTGTAATCTGTTTATGTAAATTCATTTAATGTTGTAAGATGAATAAGCATATTCATTTAACTGTAACTACAGGTTAGGTTTCCTGTATGTTGAGATTGGGAGAAGAGGAGTAGATTGTTGCTGTCAGAACAGTTACTGACAGGTACCTGGGTGTGCAAAAGATATTAAGTCTATGCGGGCGCGTGTTGATAATTGATATTTTTAAGGAACAGGAGACATGGTTAAAGACAGCCCTAAACTATCATAGCAATAACTACAATAAATTTAATCCCATAGTGGAGCGAAACTTTCTGTATAAAGTTAGTGTGATTTATTATTTGCTTGATGTAAAAGGGTGTCTCTTTTTGGTCTCAGTTTCAGGGAGACCGACTCGCGAGAGCAGATTCCAGTCAGGCGAAGAACGAAATATTCTCTTCGATCTAGAGGGTTCTGAATACCGCTAGCGTCACGAATCGTCAACCCCGTTCCTGAATCAAAACCCCTTTTTGTCAACGCCAAGTTAAGCTCACGCAGTGCAACGGAGCCAACGCTAAATCTGGAATCGCCAAACGCAGTAGTAGTTCTCTACTCTACTATTGGATTACCAGCCAGAGCATTGCGGCTTCCAGAATATCAAACCCGCCCAGCATGCCTATAGCAGAATTCCATATCACCCGCCTTTTTTGTGCCTAAACGGGGCACTCAGCAAACCACAGCCAAACCAGTTTAAACAGGATTTACAGCCAAGCGGAGCCTTGCGCCGGATAAGCGCGCCTGGGTCTCTTTGTCCTCAAGTGACTTCTTCTGGTGTATTTCCTGGATACTTAAAACCTCGCACGTCAGCAGGAGATAAACAGCGTCCCCCGGCCCAACTCGCGCCAGTAGGGGGGTCACCAACGATAGCGCCTATACAGTGATGTTATTCAGGTTAATTCCATCACCGATGGAGGATATATACGAAAACACCACTTACTGGAGTTACTTCAGCTGGTCCCCGAAAACCGAAGGACTGTCACTCGATTATTTATCTCTTTGTGTTCTACAGGTTTTATGAATGGTGATCTGTGTGTGTGGTTGTTGGTGTATATGATTATTTGATGAATATTTGATTATTGATGTAATTTTATGTTGTTGTGATGATATGCATTATTTTCATGCTTTTCTTCTTTAATAAATTTTACACATTTATTAATACGCTGTTCACGACCTTTCCATCCATATTTGTATTTTTAGCTCTTTACTATAATCTCTATGTATGATAAGAGAAAAGAGAGAGAGCAGGAGGTGCCGAGACAGACATAAGTGAGTTGAGGCTTGGAGAGAGAGATCATTTTGATAAATCTTCTTCCAGGTTGTCTCAAGTCCATCTCCTATTTACACCTTATCTAAAGTGTAATCTATAACTCTGTCAGTCCACTATCCCTTGTCGATTTCACTACTGTTGTCCAACTCGACAAATACTCTACACTCTAACTCAACCACGACAAGTATGATAACAGCAATTTAACATGGCCGCCTTCCTGAGTTGTCGCTCACTCGCTCACAGGAGGATATATTCATAAGCCAAAGTTAATTTGCAATACATATGCATAATTTCATAAAGTTCCTCTATACAGAGCTACAGTAATCCAGTTACCTCACGTAGCCATAATTACAGTATGGAGCCCGTCATCTCCGTCGATACAAACTTGACCCTAGCGTTGCGAAGCACAAAATTCCAGCTAGGTCTAACCGACCTGAGATCATCAATAACAGGGACTGGCATTACATGGAGTCCGAATCATACATGGTACCGTACCTTAGGAGAGTCTCTAACACAAACTCTAGTAGAGGAACAATCTCCTATAGAAGAAAAACCACTTCATAAATCATTTTTCCTTAAGAATCTGCCAGCCCTAGAAAAGGCGTACCCGCCATTGTCACGGTACATCGGAACTCATCACGACTTGTCAAGACAACTCATACTTCCGCTAGAGCGGAATAACAAGAATCTAGTCCCGCCTACCCATCCAAAATATACAATATAGGACTGATTCTACTTGTACTAATAATATGTAATACATATGAATTCAGGCCATAAACATAATAAGCAAATTAATCTATTTTCTGGCCCTAAGAAATAGGTACAGGCATGAGAGCAAAATCCATGCGCCGGATCAATATCAAGAACGATTACTCCTATAATCAAAAGTGTGAATCAAACATGGATTCTCTCGCTTTTACCATAGACAGCATTTTCATACACAAATGAATGACTGTCTATATTTTTTCCCATATTAAATAGCCATATCGATTTTTGTAATATGTGCGTCAAAATATGCACGCAACAGATTACCACACCCCTCGGGAAAAAAAAAATGGTACATTTTTTTTTTGAAATACATCTAGGAGCAACATACAATAGGCTCCCAACGCACCAATAACAATGCGCAGATGATAAGCATAAGTTTTATGACCTTAGAGAAGGTACTTCTCTAAGTATTAATATTTCCAGAGAGGTGTCACCAACGCATACTACAATATTAGCAATGACACAATTTCCACATTAGTTTATACATAAATTCATCTAAGATATCTTAACATCATGATCATCAAAGACGAAAAACATTGAAAGATCAGCGGTGAATAAATATCAATGAACCGCTAAGTAGTGTTACAATCAATATATGATATATTACATATGTGTACACATTTCAACATAGAAACAACTGTATCAACGTTGTATAACAGTTATGAATCATGTGGGCATCTAGACAAAATATCTGCCATCACATTTTCTGACCCACGGATAGCTCGCACCGAAAAATGAAATGGCTGTAGAGCAATCGCGTATCGCGTTGATCTCACGCTCTTCAGATTTTTACTCTGAATAGCTGTAAGAGCTTTCTGGTCAGTTTCCACAATGAAATGCGCGCCCAGAAGAAATCTTTGCAGTTTAAGGATTGACCAAACCATAGCCAATAATTCACGGTCTAGGACCGAGTAATTCTTCTCTGCGGCATTTAATTTCCGAGAAATATACATCACAGGATGCAGAGTTCCAGAGTACTCTTGCATTAGTGCTGCTCCAATACCGGTGGATGAAGCGTCACTACGAAGAATAAATGTCTTATCCTTAGAAGGCAATACTAGGATAGGTGAAGTAGAAAACATAGTTTTAACCTTATCCAAAGAGGATTGACATTCTTGAGTCCAATGGACTACATTAGGAGACCCTTTCTTTAGCAAGGAAGAAAGAGGTGACATAATGGAGGACAGATTCGGAATGAATCGTCCATAAAATTGTATTAGACCTAAGAGACTTCGCACTTGCTTTTTAGTCTTAGGAATAGAAATGTTAAGTATCTTACTTGTATTATGGTCTTCTGTTTTTAGGAACCCATGACCAACACGGTGTCCTAAGAAAGATATTTCGCTAAAACCAATACATGCTTTCGATGGTTTCGCTGTCAGGTTATGCTCGCGTAAGATAGACAATAGTTCATTTATCCCATTATAGTGATCGTTCCAAGTATCACTGAAAAGACAGATGTCATCAAGATACGCAATGACATCTGAGCGATGAGATAGGATTCGACGCATCATGCGTACAAATGTTGCAGGGGCGTTCATAAGACCGAAAGGCATGAAATTCCATTGGAATAGACCCCTAGGCGTCGAAAAAGCAGTAAACGGTTTGGCGTGTTCGGATAGTGGAACTTGCCAATATCCCTTAGACAAATCGAGTTTAGTAAAGAAATGAGAATTCGATAGTCTCGTAAGTAGCTCTTCTAGTAAAGGCATAGGTTCAGCATCAAATTTAGTCACTTGATTCAATTTGCGATAATCCACGCAAAGACGTATGTTATTGTCTTTTTTTCGTACAATAACCATCGGCGAAGAATATGCTGATGTGGATGGTTCAATAATTTTTAACTCTATCATCTCATCTAACTCTTTCTCTACCTGTGCTTGAAAATGTATCGGGATAGGATACGGTCTGACTCTTATAGGACTATGGTCAGTAAGAATAATGTCATGTTGAATGACATCAGTTTGACCAGGAATGTCAGTAAGGACATCCTGAAATTGTTCTAACATAGTAGAAACTTGTTTCTGCTCTCCTGGAGATAATTCTGGAGAAATTGCAACATCTTTCCATGATTCATTAGAGTGAAGAGGAATCATTGGAAAAGGTAAATTTACATCCGAGAAACTCGTTTCCTCATCCTGTATTACTGACAGAGATGAGTACTGTCCATGTTGGACTGGAAAATCGTCCGTTGCCTGGAAAACAGGTTGTAAATAATTAGGACGTTCATGGAATTCCGCGAGCATGTTGATGTGGAAGGTTTTACGCTTCCCGTCAATATCGACGATATAGTCAAC
This sequence comes from Oreohelix idahoensis, assembly GCA_024509875.1. Lineage (NCBI taxonomy): Eukaryota > Metazoa > Mollusca > Gastropoda > Stylommatophora > Oreohelicidae > Oreohelix > Oreohelix idahoensis. The sequence goes on along the minus strand of JAMPIV010001233.1, from coordinate 740,543 downwards.
ATCGGAAACTTTTGATATTATATCGTACGGACCTTTCCAAGAAATAAGAAGTCTATTTTCCCTACAAGGTAGCAAGACAAATGCTTTGTCACCTGGACAAAGTTGTCGCAAGCATCTCTTTTTATTGGCAAATTCCCTTGCCTTCTGTTTCGCAAATTCAGAAGAAGCAGTTGCCAATTTGCATGCTTCAATAATCTTGTGTCTAAGTGCGATGACATATTCATAAGAGGATTTTGTGTCATCGACAATATTATCAGCAGTTATAAGATCATGAAGTAAGGACATAGGACCTCGCGGTTTCGCGCCAAAGACAAGTTCAAAGGGAGAAAATCCTGTATGTTCGTTGGCGACCTCTCTATATGCAAAGAGAGCCGCGGGTAAAACCCTATCCCAATCCTGAGGATGATCTTCTGTTATCTTACCTAGTAGGTTTTTCAGAGTTCTATTCAAACGTTCCACCATCCCATTGGACATAGGATGATAAATACTACTCAACGATCTCTCTATCTTAAGAGTCGACATTACTTGAGACATGGTATCCGATATGAGTTGGGTACCATGGTCGGATAATATTTCTGCTGGAAACCCCAGACGAGAAAATATTAACCAAAGAGCATCTGCGACATCAGCAGTAGTTATGCTCTTTAGAGGAACAGCCTCCGGCCAACGTGTGCACATATCAACACACGTCAAAATAAATTGGTGTCCTCTAGCAGACTTTATCTTAAATGGACCAATGATGTCTATCGCCATTTTTTGAAATGGCCGAATGGGAATGTCTGCAGCCTGAATAGGTGCATCATGGCGTGGACCTCTGGATTTAATCTCTTGACATACTTTACAAGATCGACAATAGATTCGTATGTCCTTATTTACAGCAGGCCAAAAGAAAGATTGAAGAACTCTAGCTTTAGTACGGGAAAAACCCATATGTCCAGCACACTGCGAATCATGAGCGTGCTGTAAGATTTTAACTCTCATATTTTTAGGCACAAGGATTTGAGAATGAATGGACTTAGCGGAGTCTTGTACCATACGTACAAGTACGCCATTCCTCATCGTAATCCAAGATTTACGATTTGTATCCTTATTCGGATCACCTTTTGTTGCCAGAGTAAAGAATTTCTTTAGAGTAGGATCATCTTCCTGCTGTTTGATAAAGGAATCATGGGAAATCTCCAAGGGATCATCTTGGATCTGCGCATCATTATCTTCAGAATGTGAAGATTGTGGCATATTAAGAGCTTGAGCCCTAGTGATTACTGCATTAGCAGATTGCATATTAACATTTTCCCAATTAGAAATTTGCTGTGGAGTGCATTCTTTCACTCCATGAATGCGACCGATGATAAGATCAGCGATCGGATTCGGCAAGAGACATGCTTGCACCTCTCCTGTAAAGAAAGGCGTAGCAATATTGATAATGGCAGTGGAGTACTTCTCCAATGTGCCACCAAATGTTACACATTTGACTATATTGCCTGTAGCTCGAGAAGGATTTACGAGTGATTGCCTCACTCCGATGGTAGTGCACCCCGAGTCGAAAAGAATTGATACCGGAGTACCATCTATTAGGCCCCTATTAAAGACAAGAGCACCCCTTCCATTATGCGCGATTGACGCATGGAGCGCGGGAAGCGGGTGACCGCAGCTTAAAGTAGAAACTGTGGTTGGATCGAATAATGTTTTGCATTGCGAACACTGAGATGCTCTAGCAAAATCGAAAGCGGAATTTGCTACACTATTGGAGTCTTTTTTATCATTATTCTGATTATCGGTGTCGTGGAACTCCTGTTGTGCAGAGTTAGCCTGGTAATACGATTTACCATGTCTTTTGTGTTGTGATCTACCTCGGTTATGATTGTCTCTATAATTATTATTTCCTCTGTTATAACCCCTATTTGGGTTTGAATCATAATATTCATGATCATAATCATCACGCTCATTATACTGAGTATCCCTGTAATATTGGTTCTTTTCTCTCCATGAAGCACTTGGGTAGTTCCTATAGCTACTCCCCTTTCGAGAATGTCTAAAATTATGGGTACCCCTCGCGTGTCGAGGACTATCAGCCCGATTCCAGTTCTTCAAAGAAGAACTCTGATTTGAGTGGTTATCTTGGTTTTGATACTTATTCCAATTAACCTTTTTATCAAATTTATTTTTAGCTCCTTGGAATTTGTGTGAGTAATTCTGATTATATTCTGTTGCCGAAGCAACTGGCATACTCTCTTTAATGTTAGAGTTACTAAGAATCATGTCAGGGTGTGCCGTGGCATACTGGTCACAATATTCTTCCATTTGCTTTAATGTACTAGGTTTACGCTCATGTAAGAACTCTAGGAATGATTTATTTACAGAAGACATGACCTTGTCTCTTAGCAATAAATCCGTAAGACCATCAAATGTTTTCTCTGTTTTGGATAATTCAATCCACCGTGAAAGTGTAATTCGTGCTTTTGAGATGAATTCTGAGAATTCTACACCTACCTCAGGTCTCATTGTTTTAAACAAAAGACGATAACCTTCCTCAGACAGCTGATATCTCTTTATCAAAGCTGCCCTAACAGCATCATAATTATCCTTGTCGGCCTCTTCAACAAAATATAACTTACTCAGAGAGTCCCCTTTTAGATTTTCAGACAACTGATTCACATACTGTGATTTGTCAACATTATGAGCTCGACAAGCACGTTCAAATCTAGAAAGCCAAAATGTTATATCATCACTGGCAGAATTGAACGCTGGTACCTTGACCTTGTACATAAAGGGTTTACCATTACCACCAGATGCCTGATTAACATTACTCATACATGTCAATTTTAATTTCTCTAATTCAAACTCATGTTCTCTTATTGCTTTTCTCTCTTCTGCCTCTCTATCTAATCTTTTCTGTTCTGCAGCAGCTTCTAATTTCTTCTGTTCTGCATCAAATCTCCTTTCCTCCACTTGCATCTGCAATTTCTTTAGTTCAGCAGCAATATCAGCTTCTTTTTCTAATCTTTTTTCTTCAGCCAGAGCTTTTCTCTCTTCAGCAGCAGCTTTTTTCTCTTCAGCAGCAGCTTTTCTCTCCTCTGCAGCTAATGCTTTGTCATATTGAGCAACAACCCATTGTTCTAAGTCTTTCCCAGTCTTATCAAGGGATTTTCCTTGTGCAATAAAATAATCTAATGTAGACATCTTGTCTTCTTAAATCAGAAACCTGAAAAAGTAAATAAATTACCCTATTTCACTTTAATGGGAGACAAGTCTATACCATAGACTTAGTCTTAGTGCAAACTTGTATGGTTTATAATAACCAATGATAACTTGAGTACCTGTGGACAACAATCATAAAGTACTGATCTGTACTATACTATCAGTGTATACCACTATAACTCCTATGTCATATGTCAACTAAAGACATTACAAAGGACAAACAAGAAAAGACAATATGAACACATTTGCAGAGATCAAATTAAATTAAATAGGAGAAATGAAAAAAATGATCACAGAAACCGTGATGATAACTGCAATAAGATAACAAGACAAATAACGCCACAGTGTATAAACATAAGGGTGTAAAAAAACTGAAATGAAAGGAAAGATGAGACCTACAATTATACAAACAAATCAAACAAAAATAAAGAACAGAAAAAATGTTACAAATACAAATATGAAACAGTCGTCACAACTAACCAAATATTTGCAAACTATGTTGCATGCAAATTTCAATTAAGAAATTGCTCCCTATAGAACGCCAGAACAAGACCAATATCACTCGGTATTTCCTGTTCTAGTCACCTCCCATCCAGGCCCGCAACATATAAACACCTACACATATAAACAAATAACATGTAAACATAAATAGCATATAGCATACAATATAATTTATATCATGAATGGAATGTGTTGCAGGTATAGTGTTGTAAAGCAGGCACAGTTTATTTTAATACTAATAACTTGCCACTTTATTGAGTAATAGATTTAATTCTAAACTATTACACAGTTCAAATTTTTTTTTTTTTTTGAGCATATGAAGATCCAACGATGAAATATGCACTTTATGTTCAACAACACTGTGATTCTTCTGTACGTTGAGAAATGTCAACAATACTGCTCCAGATATTTTCTACACTTGATACAACTGTCCTGTGTAATACCGTCTGTACAGCGAAAAACTGTCAACAAGCACTGACCTAGATACAGCATCCTATCGGTAATACAGGTCAAGCTGACATCGACTGCCCCTCTGGTGTTGATGTGGTCAAAGAAATGTTCTTTCAACTGTAAACTGTGATTCTCAACACAAAACTGCGTAGGCTGGACCCAGGAATCTGGCTCACCACTGTAAAGTTTCTTTCTTTCCCACGCTGTAAAGTGTCAGTCTGTAAAGAAGTGTGGTGTGTTGTTGAGATCAGGCATGCTCCAGTCTACCCAGCTATAAATGGGTAACTCACCCTAGTCCTGAGTTAGGGAAGGCAAAGGTGGCTGTCAACAGTAGTTTCCCTCTAAGGCTCCAGGGGAAGCAGGCCCTAAACTTGGTCACTTCAACCGACGCAGGATGGTGTATGTATGGAGTAGAAGTGTAGAGTGTGATTAACGCGAATGGTGTACTGTTCGTGTGCTGACCAATATAATCACTCATACACATGTGTCTACAAGGCACCAATGCAGACTGTTGGGATCTTTGTTTACACAATTTATTCAGACGTACACACTGGGACATACGAGTACATCATGGGTATGTTGACACATCAATTTGTAGGCATACATAGCAGATCTGAAGTCATGACACATTCATAAATAATGGGTAGTACATCAAAAGTTCAATGTCATGATACATTATGGCCGCATCCCCTATCTGACTAAACGCGTCAGTGAAGGCGGATCGGTAAATAACTAAAGTTGCTTGACGTCCATAGTTTGTAGTATATTATGAAACCACGAAAAGGGGGTTTCTATCAAGATTGAGATCTCCTTGTCACTGTCCGAGTAATAAGATACATGCCCCGTTCTTTGGACAGTGATACTAAAGTATGATGACAGGAATTTAACATGGCCGCCTTCCTGAGTTGTCGCTCACTCGCTCACAGGAGGATATATTCATAAGCCAAAGTTAATTTGCAATACATATGCATAATTTCATAAAGTTCCTCCATACAGAGCTACAGTAATCCAGTTACCTCACGTAGCCATAATTACAGTATGGAGCCCGTCATCTCCGTCGATACAAACTTGACCCTAGCGTTGCGAAGCACAAAATTCCAGCTAGGTCTAACCGACCTGAGATCATCAATAACAGGGACTGGCATTACATGGAGTCCGAATCATACATGGTACCGTACCTTAGGAGAGTCTCTAACACAAACTCTAGTAGAGGAACAATCTCCTATAGAAGAAAAACCACTTCATAAATCATTTTTCCTTAAGAATCTGCCAGCCCTAGAAAAGGCGTACCCGCCATTGTCACGGTACATCGGAACTCATCACGACTTGTCAAGACAACTCATACTTCCGCTAGAGCGGAATAACAAGAATCTAGTCCCGCCTACCCATCCAAAATATACAATATAGGACTGATTCTACTTGTACTAATAATATGTAATACATATGAATTCAGGCCATAAACATAATAAGCAAATTAATCTATTTTCTGGCCCTAAGAAATAGGTACAGGCATGAGAGCAAAATCCATGCGCCGGATCAATATCAAGAACGATTACTCCTATAATCAAAAGTGTGAATCAAACATGGATTCTCTCGCTTTTACCATAGACAGCATTTTCATACACAAATGAATGACTGTCTATATTTTTTCCCATATTAAATAGCCATATCGATTTTTGTAATATGTGCGTCAAAATATGCACGCAACACTTAGCCTTGATGATTCATCGACTGGAGTGGCATTCTCTAAGAGACGAACATGAATTGTCCTTAGTATCTGCCCCTTATCCATTTCCAATGCGCCCACCATGAGTGCTCCTGAAGCTATTCTGTCAGCTCTTTTAATGTCGCGTACCCCTGCATGGCCTGGACAGTAGATCCACACCAGTTCCTAAAGCTTCTTTGGAGGTTATCCATTCATGACGAAGCCATCCATTTTAGACTTTCTACTTTAAACACTATCACGACCCAATTCTACTTACTCTGGAATAGGCCATAATCTTGGTTACGCTGTCTAAAGTTGACAAGTACTACTACAGTAAGTAGACGGCACATCGACCATAAATTTCACATGTATTTGGGCAGTGATTCAGCATCAGAGAATCATACATCAGCAAACAATTCACTGCCGCCACATTAAATACAAGTGTACGTCTTGTGCACCAAAGATAAACTAATTTTGACATCTCCTACAGTTGGACAGCCACGACATACCTTCACATTCAGACATCAGCTAAACATCACAGCAGGAAACACAATTCACAACCAACCTGCCTGTCTGAAAACCAACATTCAATTGCCTCGTTCGGTTTGCTCAATCCTTTCTCTCTACCAGCTGACCCCTTCCGAATTCACGCTTATCCACTTTCAAGTAGCCAGAACTCACAACATTTGTTACTCACAACAAAATCGGACTCATGACAGCTCATACCTGCTTTGTACCACAGTGAAAACATTACACAGTTACTCTGAGTTCTCAGTCAGCTCACAGCCACCCACTATAACAAAGCTCCCAAGGGAGCATACACAATCAACACCAATCTATATTCTAACTTCAAGACACCCCTTGACAAAACCACGACAAAAACGTATTGCCGCTATTATGTAATGCAAAATAACTCTCTAGATGTTGTATGTGTCGAAAGCTAATAATAATGTCAATTTTGAATATTGTGATGAATGTCTTATGTATGAAAGTACTAATGTCACTAAGCTTTACCAAATTCTGTCTAGCCTTGGGAAAGTATACACGAATACTAACATATAAGAAAGGCAGTCTCGTAGCAGATACTGCCGTAAAGAAGTGAAGTGTTAGAGACTTCACTATAGTCCTACTAGGTGCAGCATCGAGAGGTGGGGTGACCAGTTTCGTTCCTCGCTGCCTTTTCCTTCCCTAACTCAAGTGCAAAGTCAAATACCCTTTTACAGCTTGGTAGACTGAAGCGTGTCAATACTGTGAATCGAACCCTGCACCTTTACCGCGAGAGAACAATACAGACACTTAATACGTTTATGAATACTTACATATAAAAACACTTAATACCTTTATGAATACTTACATATAAAAACACTTAATACCTTTATGAATACTTACATATAAAAACACTTAATACCTTTATGAATACTTACATATAAAAACACTTAATACCTTTATGAATACTTACATATAAAAACACTTAATACCTTTATGAATACTTACATATAAAAACCCTTAATACCTTTATGAATACTTACATATAAAAACACTTAATACCCGTCACGAATACTTATATATACAAACACTATATAACATTCATGAACACTGACATATACAAACACTTAATACCCTTCATGAATAATTACATATACAAACATTCAATACACTTCATGAAAACTTACATATACAAACACTCAATACCCTTCATGAATACTTACATACACAAACACTCAGTACCTTTCGCGAATACTTACATTTACAAACACTCAGTACACTTCATGACTACTTACATATACAAACACTTAATACCCTTCATGAATACTTACATATACAAACACTCAATACCTTTCATGAATACTTTTATATACAAACACTCAGTACCTTTCATGAATACTTACATATACAAACACTCAATACCTTTCATGAATACTTACATTTACAAACACTCAGTAAACTTCATGAATACTTACATATACAAACACTTAATACCCTTCATGAATACTTACATATACAAACACTCAAATACAATTCATCTTCCCACAGGCTATAGACCCTCAACAACTGCACGTCAAGTCCTCCTGTCACGTGCCATCAGCTCAGGAGTTTTCCTATGTCCTTATCGTCTTCATTTCTGCCCCCAGTTCTTTTTCCCTATGCCTTTTTTTATGTACGTCTATATCTCTTAGACTGGGGATTCTCAAACAAGGACCTCCTAGTAATGCCTGTCAACCAGGTTTCAATGCTGTCAACCAGGTTTCAATGCTGTCAACCAGGTTTCAATGCTGTCAACCAGGTTTCAATGCTGTCAACCATGTTTCATCATTGTGAGTCGTATTCAGCGTCAGTACTGTCTTCTCATCTCTTGTTCTACTGTCGCTTCTTTGATTCTTGTCATCAGAACCGCATTCGTGACCTTGCCGTACTGTTTCAATCCTTCTATTCTAAGACTCACTCATTTAACCAAGTCTGTAGCTTCTTGGGTGTTGTATTTGTTGCTATGCATGTTTACATTAACTCTTAGTATACGAGCGGCCTTTTAGAAAGGCCGATGATCGATCCCCGTCAATAGCGAAAATGTATAGGTGAATGCATGTTTAAAACCACTGAACAATTTAGTTACGTGCATGATATAGGGGTTTCATTTCTTCACATTTTGATATATAACACTTTATGTATCTTTATAAATAAATTATTTATTGCAAAATCTGTAACGGTAGTCATGAAATTAGCTCGTATACTGTTGTATTTGTTGTATGCATGTTTACATTAAAGCTGTTGTATTTGTTGCTATGCATGTTTACCTTAAGACTGACTTGACATTTGAGTTGAAAATTCTTATTTTTGTGTTGGACTTGATTTCTTTTGATTTTATTATATTTCCTCATGCAATGACATTTCCCTTTGGTCTTCTGTATCTTTATTTTGATAACACAGCTCTGTCTATATTTCTCACAATCTATATTTCTCACAATCTATATTTCTCGCAATCTATATTTGTAAGATCTTGTCGTTTCCAGCAATTATTAACATTACCTTTGTCTTTTACCTGTGTATTTTTAGACCCACTTTCAGTCACGTCCCATCAAGTATTTTCATTTTGTCTGGCATCTGGTTACGGTTATGGATCAGAAGAGCCAGGACATCGGCTAACCAGATCTTCAAACTATTTAGTTAAAGTCACCCCTAATTACATTGCTATTGGTTAATGTCGATGTTTTCATAACTAAACATATGTCGACTAAATAGTGAAATGGCGACAAGAGATATTCCTGTTGAACTCCAGTTCTTATCTGAGACGGTTCTGTAAGTTATCCTTAACGAAGAACAGAATGTAGAATTTTTTGATTTCCTTCATGTCTATGTTAATTCACGTCTCCATGTATTTTTTCTTTTACCCTTGTGATTCCAGAACAATGACTACATTGTAATGTTATCAACTAGTTTCTCAATATGTGTCCTACCCAAAGCCTGCATTTTCTCCACACATTTGGTCCCACTGGTATTTGTCTGGTACTTTCTCTCATTATCTCGTTATGCTGTTTAAGCCCTTTATTCTCTTCAAACAACAATATATAGAGGACAATATTTTTTATGTTGGTCATTTTCCAGTTTCATCTGACACGTGTGCAGTGTTCCCTTGTTTATTTAGTGTTCAAACACTCCTTAGACGAAATCTTGAGATTTTTCTGATTAAAAAAAAAAAAAAAGGGGGGGGGGGGGGGATAGCCCACCCTCATGTTGATGTTCTAGATGGGTTGTGTCATTAAGCCTACTTAATAGAGAGCCTTCTTCTGCCTTCGACGGCTGTGCTGAATTAACTGTAGTAATTGTTATGGACAACTTGTTAATACTTGTTGAAAAATGTTGGTCTTTAAGTTGCTAAATGATGGGATAGAAAGCACGGTAAAGCACCATGCCCAACCTTCCCTAATCGTCCTCTAAGACATACCTATTAGGTTGCTGGGTAAGTGTTCTTTATTTACCTTTCGACTTGTCTAACACATGGAAGCCTAAATGCTTTTACGCAGTATTTTTATTGTTTGACTCATCCAACAGATTACTTAAGTTTCAACATTTCACTCTGTCGTAAGTTTTATAGATAGGCCTTATTGTTATGGTCCCAATCGAGCCGAGGTGAGATGGTGAAATCTAGGTGAGAGAAAGGTGTGAGAAATAGTCCTGTTTACGAGGATTACAGAGTGTAGGAAAAATTACAGTCTTGGATTGAGTAATTGCTCAGCCCAACCTATCTAGTACGACACACTTACATGGAGACGTATTTTTTCCACTTGATACTAGTTCAAATACACTATCCGCTCGTACGCACACACAAACAATTTTGTGACATAAATACGTACATACGTAGAAACGGACAGGTAAACTATGGGCACATATAATGGGCAGGGGAGATCTTGACCAAAACTAATAGCTTAAGGTTTATTTAGTTTATTAAAACTTTAGAAAAGTAAAATAGGTTACAACAGTTAATACATCGTTATCATGTCATCAGGTGAAATTATGGTTACATAAAGGGCAAATAAATAAACAATATATATTCTCATAGACTTTCCCTCTGGAACATGGAAAAACTAGGACAATGATCCCACCCGAGGTTGTTTACCCAAAAGATCAAAACAAAGGATTGATAATGGGAGTGGGGTTAGTCGGGACGGGTAACCGGTATGTCCTTAGTTTTACTGTCCCGTGGGGGCTTCGGACTTAGTGAGAGATAGATAAAAGAAGGTGTTATATTAGTACTAAACTTAAGTAAACTAAATTCTTTCGTTCAGTTTCCACGCTCTACATTCGTTCCGTGAGCGCTCACAACAGGTAAACTTACCCTCTGCCGACACAACATACGTCCAAGGAATTTATCAAAACACAACATGAATTAAAGACTATTATATGTCTTGTTAATTTCGTCCCGTACAGCCCCAGAAATCTCCGTATAGGCACTGCTATTTTCTCTCGGAGTTTTCGCTGGATGGGTGCGTTGGTTAATAATTTTTTTCCTGGCGGGTCTTCTTCGTCGGATTTGCAGGTATTAAATTTGGGAATAAGTTTGTTTTGTTCTAGGATTCTGTCGAAATGACTGGGAAATATCTCACACAGCAGAATGTTACTCCCAGGCTGTTCTTGGAAAAGAAATAGCCGTAAAGATTCTCTGAGATGTTGGTGGTAGAAATACTGGTTACTGTCATCTGGGTTTAATTAAAGAAATTCGTGCAGAAAGTTCTGCCTCATCAGGCCAGGGAACTTTATATGATTTAATATAATATATCTGGCATTGTCCCGTTCCAGTTAAATTTTTAACACAAGTGAACAATTGACCGTTCTGGTTATTATCCGCTCTACTGGGGTTAGACGATGGACTTAAAAAAGGTCTCTTAACATCAGATTTGTTATTGTCAATGTTTCTTTTTATGTTGTTAGGAACATATAAATGGGGATGCCATAAGCCATATGAACATGACTCTCTATATATTAAAACCGTTGGATCGCAAGGTATGATCACCTGTATAAAGAGAATATATAAAACAAGTAATTCTGCTATAATTATTTCTAACGCCCTCGGTTTATATAAGACCTGAAAAATCACTCCGGTATTAAATTATTTATATTAAAAGAACTTCACGAGTGACGAGCTAATGTATCGTTTTAATTGACACTAGCTATGAACAGTTAATTACTCAAAATTTACACGCGGTGAAATAGAAATATTGTTATTAAACAATTTCTCTCGCCTAGCGTTTAAGATTATGTTGCACATCTATTATCTCGGGAAATAACGGATAGTTACATTATTTGATTTATGACTGGAAAACTTTGCGATGGGTTTATTTAATATGTTTAAATTAACACAAAAATCCAGTGAAATAAATGAAGGAACTAAACGACTAAATCACTCAAGACTAATATATTTTACCGTAGCACCAGAATGAATTAGACTCCAATATAGCAGAAAATCCAAAAGAAATCTTGTAAGATTCACTATGAGCTAGCCTTCTTCAAATCTCTGGGCAACGAATGATAACCGTATTTTCCAGTGGTACCAATATATAGTTAATAGATGGAAGGTAATAGAGACATGCGACAATTCTCGCCTTATTTGATATTAGGGAACTATTTCGTTTCTGCGCCGCCAGTCCAAGCTCTCGATTTTTCCGATCGTCTCGGTCCGCCAGCGATTTCCACCGTCTTAGCCGGTTCGCATGAACGTGTGAACCGAAGGTGAGAAATCGTTCTGCTCGTTCCTATGGACTACAACCGTCTGTGATGGTAGCCGCTTTGCCGTTTTCCTCTGGCAACGCCCTTCTAGACGGGATGACAGAAAAGGTAGGGAAATGCTTGATTATCATGGCTCTAGAGATAGGCAGTTGGTGTGACTAACTGAACCTAACACAAAACGAAACTCCTGGATCCTCACATGCTAACTTCTTCTTCTTTGATCCTTAGCCGCCGACCGTCAAAGAAGTCAGTGGCCATTACGCCTGGTGGCGTCTTGTAGGCAACAACAAATTGATTCCACTTTGCTCGGTCGGCGGCCATCCTTCGTACAGTGCCCCAACTCTGGTTCATTCTTTGCATCTCAGCCTCCACAGTCATCCGCCAAGGTGTTTTTGGTCAGCCTCTCTTTCGTTTTCCTTCAGGGGTCCACAGCAAAGCTGTTCTTGTGATGGCATCGGGGTCTCTTCTGAGGACATGGCCAATCCAGCTCCAGCGTCTGCCAGCTATGATGGTGTGCATTTCCTCTTGCTTGCTCCGAGTAAGCAGATCTTTGTTGGTAATGGTATTCGGCCAAAAGATTCGGAGAATTTTTCTTAGGCATGTTGTGTGAAAAGAGGACAATTTCGACATTTCCTTCTCTGTAACTCTCCAGCTCTCCGCGCCATAGAGAAGCACAGAAAGCACACAGCTCTGATATAATCCTAATTTTGTTCTTGTGCTGTACTGAGAGGACTTCCAGATGTTGTTTAGACTAAAAAAAGGCTGTTCTTGCTTTGTTCATTCTGTTGTTGATGTCTCTACTTGCTCCGCCGTCTGGTGTTACTATGCATCCTAGGTATGTGAAGGCATCTGTCTGTTCCAGTTGCTGATTCCTTACTGATATGGGCTCAGGGTTGCTCAAATTGAGCGTCATGACCTCTGTCTTCTTTAGGTTGATGTTCAAGCCCACCTGCTGGCTATACTTATTAAGTCTATCCGTTTTGTCCTGTTCACATGCTAACTGTTTACATACTAATTTGCGCACGTGGTGGAAATCCACGTGTGATAGTGCATACTAATTTGCACGCGTGGTAGGATTCCACGTTGACGATTAAGTTACACACAAATTCAGGGGTCCCGATGCTATTCGAGGGTACTACCATTATCATCCATTAATTCAGGGACTTCAATTTTCATCCTATCCGTCACACACTCTCGTAGCTTATTTTTGGCAAAGTGAAGAAGACTGGTGTCTTACGGGTAATTCAGTATGTATTCTTTATTGTAATTGCAATTACATATATTCCAAATTTGTTTTATTCTATACCAAAGTCATGTGGGATTTTTTTACATTTCTATTGTCATGTTTTCCATGGTGCTGATTTTTGTTTTCTTGCGATTGTTATTGCTTTCTCTACTTTTGCTTTCAGAATTAGTGATGGTTTGTAGTTGTTGTTGTCATAGAATTATTCACTATTAGTTGTTGCTCATTAATCTGCTGCGCATGTTTTAACAAATACGATTTCTTCAGTCTTATATTAAACATGATTGCATATTCTTATGTAAAATATAATCTCTACCTGTTTATATTAAATATGAATTCTCCTTTGTAATATAAAACACGTTTGCTCCTTTCTTATATCCAAACATATTTCCAAATTGAATTCTCCTTTCTTATTCTTGATGAGCGCCAAATATTTTTGTTTTATGTTTAAAATTTTACATTGTCTTCATGCATGAAGACAATGTCAAGTTTGAAAACACGCGATAACTATTAATAGATTTACGTTTTCATAAAACTTTGCCCTCCGTTCGGACTTTAACTTCGACTTGCCAAGTGAGCCTTGATCTCGAACCATAAACCACTTTCCGCAGACGTGCTAACTGTGTAAATGTACAGGTAATTCCAGAGTAGATACAGCCGCAGGGGAGTGAAGTGTTAAAGACTTCAACTTACTATGTCCATCATCGATAGGTTCTGTGACCAGTTCCTCTCCTTGCTGCCTTTTTCTTCTATAACTGAAGAGCAAATTCTGTACCCATTTACAGATATGTTGACTTTATTCTGGTCTCTTTCCGATTTCTGTTTTATCTTCCGCCCTCTGCGGGTTCTTTTGCTGCATGTCAGCTATTTTCTCCTTCTTTTTCCTTTCCGCTGCTCATCAAGCGTGGAGTCTGTTAGACGTCTGGCTCCCTGTCGTCAAACTTGCATCAAAACATTCATATTCTCTTGTAGTGCTGGTTTATGTAGCAAGTAGTCTTAACCTGACCAGGTAGCCAGCCCACGCACCTCATTTTTTTAAAAGTCGTCTCTTATGACAGGTCAGAAGGAGCAGTAGTACTGTTCATTCTTTGATTCATTGACCCCGGAACTACACGACAACAACACCTTCCAGTTCAACTTTGGTAAATACAACTTAAAAAAAATGCCTCAGTGAACTGATGAATAAAATCCAATATTGCTGCCGTTTCCATGACAGCCAATGACGTTATACCCATCAAATGCGTTGTAATGAACTACTATTAGTGTTTTAAGTTTAGCTGGTGCATTTTAATTGAAACACTGTTATTGTTTATGAAAACAGTGTTTTACTTTAGCTCCTAGTGATGAAATGAGATTACAGTGCTGCCTTTTGAGAGTTACCATTGTATATGTAATAAGTAACACTGGTTAATCTTGTAACCAAATAACACTGGAAGACAATAACCTGTGAGTTAACCTGTTTCCGATGAAGAAGAAGATTAAAATTTGATGATAAGGTGACACCGTGTAGGTGGCTAGTAGGCATTTTCAGGTGACACCGTGTAAGTGGCTAGTTAACATTTTCAGATGACACCATGTAAAGTGGGTAGAAAGCATTTTCAGGTGACACCGTGTAAAGTGGCTACTAAGAATGCCCAGGTGACTGCGTGTAAGTGCCTAGTAGGAATTTTCAGGTGACACCGTGTAGGTATCTGGTAAGAATCTTCATGTAACACCGTATTGGTGACTAGTAAGCAGTTTCAGATGACAACGTGTAAATGGCTAGTGAACATTTTCTGATGACACCGTGTAAAGTGACTAGAAAGCGTTTTAAAGTTCTGTCTGAAATAAATGGAAAAGTGCTAGAACAAGTTAATAGGTTCTCACATCTTCGGCACATAATAAAGAAAATGGCAGGTGCGAAAAAGACACGAAGAAGAGAGGAAGAACGGCCCCAACTACAAATCAATGACATGAGGCAGATACTAACATCCAAACCAAAAAATAATTAAAAAATGAATCGTGAAGTATAATGTATACTGCTCATTGCTTTAAGCCGAAGAAACTTGGATAAAGAGCAAGCCTTTGAAGGGAAGATTTGAGACCCAAAATGGGGATACATAGAAGAATGACCCACATCTTGTCGACGACGAAGAAAACAGAGAAGTTCCAGAAAAACTGGAAATAAAATGAGAATTAATTAATGAGATCAAAATTAGACAGCTAACATAATTGAAGTAAAAGATGAAGGCAAGCCAACAAGTGAAAGCAACGATGGAAGTGGGAATATAGCTTCAAGAGAACGAACGAACGAACGAACTTTATTTTCAAAGGGTTGAGAATTGGGTTAGCAGGCCCGTCTGACATGAACAAGAAGTTGTGTCTCAGAGCCTACAGTCACGGCAAGAGAAAAAAAACATACAAAATTAAAAAAAAAAACAGATCCGTTGTAGCTGATCTTCGGTGCGCAGACGTCATCTAATTATTTAATTCATGGGTACAACAAAGATTCACTTTATTTATTTTGCATTTTTGTCACTGTTGTGGTGAAGCGTAGTGAAGAGCTGAATTTTTCACTGTTGTGGTGAAGCGTAGTGAAGAGCTGAACTTTTCACTGTTGTGGTGAAGCGTAGTGAAGAGCTGAATTTTTCACTGTTGTGGTGAAGCGTAGTGAAGAGCTGAATTTTTCATTTTTGAGCCAAGTGAGTGAAGTTGGCTACTGTAAACATGTGTTGTTTTAGGATTTAAGTTATTTTATCTATCCATCTGTTTCTTTGTTTTCCCTGAGCACTGAATCCAGATATACAGTTGTAGACGAGTAGAGATAATTTATCGAGTTCTATTCTCATGAGATGGCCAAACTACTTACATTAAAATATCATATTAAATTTCGCATTTCTTGACCTACAAATTATTTAGGAAAACTAATGAATCCACGTCTAAGTTCTGGGGACTATAACAATTTTGTAAGCATAACACATTCTACTGATTATCAGCAATCAGTATGGGGGCTAATAGTCTAAGAGTGAACACTGTGTTTTAATTGATGAGACTCAGACAGCGCCGTATTAATCCGATTCCGAAATGACACATAAAGCTTCCATTTTAGAGAAAGAGCTGTTCTGGAGACATTCGATGGCGTAGATGGCTAGGTATAAAGGTGAACAGCAGTCGATAAAAGGAATAAGCTCAGCACTCGAAAACGCAAGAAGAAGATTGCTGATCGTATCAGACGGGTACTACAGCTCTTCATCTCAATCTTCATCGCTATCTTCTCTCTGTGTCTGTCGCTGAGAAAGTCTGATGACGTCAAGTGGGGTAGGGGGTGGGGGTTGTTTGTGAAGCCAGATCCAGATTGGCGTGTCTGGTTGCCCTTGGTTTTGTCCCCTTTCTTTTGATAGTATGCACAGTGATAGCTACATAAATTTGAACGATAAGAAAATAAATTAAAAATATATAAAAAAAAAGATTTTCCAGAAAAATATTAGCAGTAAAAATGTACACAAAATTCTTTAAGTCGTTAAACTGAACGTGAGACGCTCGAGGGTCATCAGTGTTGTACTTTTATAATGTATTTGAATTAAATGCAAAGACGTATCCAATACCTATGTCCCTTTGTAAGAAAGAACGGTATTTTTGCTAGGTTAAGATAACTAGTTTATGTAGGTTACTAGAACTACATCAACAGAGGCCAGACAAAATGAAAAATACTTGATGAGAAATCACAGCGATTGGGTCTAAAAATACTCGGAGAAAAGACACAGATTATGAGAATAATAATAATAATAACCCCTTAAGTCATAACTGACTACGGGAATGCGCCCCTGAGGTGACAGCCCTCAGCTGCTTTTTTCGACGTTTTACCCTCTCTAATACTTGCCGTCAGAGCTTCTTTTCGCCCAATCTGAGGCGGCGCCGTAGAGAACATCGCCACTTAGTTCGATCGGCAACTTCATCCTCCCAGGGTGCTGTGTTTACGTCCAGTGCCCTCATGTCTCTCTTGCACAAATCTTTGAATGCCATCTGCGATAGCCCAACTGTTCTTTTGCCATCTGCCAGTTGTCCGTAAAAGATATCTTTCGGAATGCGACCATCGGCCATGCGGCGGACATGGCCAAGCAAAGCGTAGTATGCGCTGTCTAAGCAGTGTATACATGATATGAAGGCCAGCACGTGACAACACCTCGACATTTGTCACCTTGTCCTTCCACGAAATACCGAGGATGTGGCGTAGATACCGTAGATGGAAGGTATTGAGTCTTCTTTCTTGCTTAGCATAGGATGGCCATGTCTCGCTGCCATATAGAAGTGTGCTGCTAACGCAGGTTTTATATACCGCAGCTTTGGTCTATATGAGAATAATACAGGAAATGATAACAAGATTGTGCACTTGGAAAAATGCCCCAACAGATGTAGATAACATTCGATGAAGAGACAGTAGTATCAAAATAAGAACACAAATGGTAAGAGAAGCGTTTATTGAACTGGAAAATACATACATGAAATCCTAAAGAAATCGAACCGAGCACCAAAAATGAGAATCTTCAAGTCAGTCTTATTGTGGTAAAGTGGGATGATATAAATATTTATAGGGGACTTAGTGTACTGACTGAGATCAGCTGTGAAGGTATCTGTATCTAATAAGTGTGGTGTATTACAGATGACCTTACTTTGCTACCACATTTAGACCTCAGTCAGACTTATTCTGGAATATTGTGATGACTACGTTGAATGTCTAGGGTTATGATAGTGATGAAGTGTATGTTTACAACAACCAACAGACAGATAAACAATTTAATTTAATCCACAATACTTTACAACACTGTGACACTCACATACATAGAACACTCTATAAGCCTATCTTAATAAGTCAAGTGTTAACTTTTAAAATATGTATTAATTCCTTTCAATAATAGATATCCTGATTCAACTACAAAGTGAACCAGGAATCACAATCAAATGTAATCACAAGTTGTATGTACACAATTTATAGATAGGATCTTTGTATTGACATATATTATTATTACAATATGTGTGTAAGTAGTGATGTAGTACTATGAGGTAATACTGGCTTTTCAAGCTAGGTTGTTGTTTGTCATCATGACTTCAAGTGTTTGTTTCTGGTGGAAATAATATTGGAAAGGTTCACAGTTTCTTTTTATTTGAAACAAATAACTGTCCTTTTTGATTTAATGTACAGTCAATTTTAGAGGGGGTATACACAAGACTGAGCTGCTCTGGCCAACGAAATCTTAACTTCTGTGTGGGCGGCAGGAAACAGTCTCCTCTGCTCGCTTGCTTCACCGTTTTCTTGAGAAACAACACTGGTCGATATCTTGACCAAGGAGTATGCTACCAGCCTCTGGATTCAGCAAAACTCAGACCATGTGCTGCTTTAATACTTTAGTACCACGGTCCCTGAAACAAGAAGGTTGTACCTCCTACTTCAGAACTAATTTATAATCTATTTCCACACTGAAGCACAATACATAACAAACACCGAGTTCAGCGCGGTAGGCCAACTGCTAGCTTCTCATGTATCAATAGACATCAGTATTCCTCTCCCGAATGGTTACAACGCCTCTGCAATTCCAGCATTAATCCTTTCTATTCAATAAGATAGGTGTCATAGTACTATTTGGCAATCCCATGCAGTTATACTCCTCTCCGACAAGTTTTGTTCACGGTGGAGCAATATCTAGGCTTTGCCTCATGTTTGTTACTGAACCACACACATACAGACATACATTATCAATTCACATTCAATTTTCATCAAAAAGATATCAAATATGTCTAGCTTACAACAATTCAAGGAAATATTAAACAAGTACGTTGACTGGCGATGAGTTATGGCACAATTCCGATCTGCCTCTGTCCCAGGCTTTTATTAGAAAAATATGAGCTGGTTCTCAACGCACTTGCTTCTACAAAGTTTATTTTCAGAAAGTGGCACTGAACTGACGCTCCTAATTGACTATATTAAATGGTCTAGCCAATGAGACCATGTTTACAAAAGCCTTTGAAAAAATGTACCCTTCCTACCGTTTCCATTAACAACCAAAAATAGTATTTGCAATCGACTAATCATGGTTCGCCTTACATATTATTCTAGCCAATCAAATCGGATCTAACGTGGTGGCCTCATTTCCTCTAAAGCAGTGTCCTAACACGCCATTATGAGCAAATATGATCCTGTGTTGTCAGACAACACCACTATAATATTTTGGCTATAATTTGTTAATTATTAGACTATTTGCTTAACACCTAACATATTCTTTGTCAGCAAGTCCTAAGGCACTTAAATATATAAGTTTAATGGAGCTAAGTGGCTGCGTTCAAAATATGTATTTTCTTCTACCACCCGTTCACTTCTATACGATGGGGTGTCTTCTGTACTGTTAGGCTAATGTCAGGATTTCAGACATAAAACAGTATTGTGTCATGTTTCCTAATAAGCATTAAACATGTTTTTTAAAACCTTACCTCGTATTGGTAGTGTTTTTTATTACTGTTTATTTGAAAAAAAAATCAAGCCTGCATGCCTTTCGCGTGGGGTGGCATTAATTTTAAATCGCGAAGCGACGTGGTAGCATTGCATGCGTTCCTCCGTACATCTCTCTCTCTCTCTCTCTCTCTCTCTCTCTCTCTCTCTCTCTCTCTCTCTCTCTTCTAAGCCCGTCTGTCTTTTCGTTTACGTAGTGCATAAAATGACATTAATGGAATATTAAATCTAGGTCATTACGCAGTGTGTCTATCTCAAGGTTTTCTAAGAAACACAGTACCAGTTTTATTTTTAGAAACGCGTGTATTTGATGCAGTAGGCTTTACTAGCAAACGTGAAAGCGCTACAATTATGCAGACGAAGTAGAAAAAGGGGATTTCTTGTTTAACTAGTATGACGTTCTATAACACAGGCGTACGCTATTGTGACCGCACTGTTCTTTTACCATTCTTCTTTCCTTTTATTGAATTAATTCGTTAGGCTTTATATTTACTTTTTAATTTATAGATGTGGATTAGAATTTCTCACGACACTTATTGCCATGACTCTGACAAATGGAAAACAAGAAAAACTGCTACTAAGAAGTTACAGATTTTCATAAACGGCTGCTTGTGTAGACCAGAACGATTGAAATGGTATGAAGAGATCACAGATGTGGAACTGATGACAAGAACTAAACGGCTGCTTGTGTAGACCAGAACGATTGAAATGGTATGACGAGATCACAGATGTGGAACGGATGACAAGAACTAAACGGCTGCTTGTGTAGACCAGAACGATTGAAATGGTATGACGAGATCACAGATGTGGAACTGATGACAAGAACGAAACGGCTGCTTGTGTAGACCAGAACGATTGAAATGGTATGACGAGATCACAGATGTGGAACTGATGACAAGAACGAAACGGCTGCTTGTGTAGACCAGAACGATTGAAATGGTATGACGAGATCACAGATGTGGAACTGATGACAAGAACGAAACGGCTGCTTGTGTAGACCAGAACGATTGAAATGGTATGACAAGATCACAGATGTGGAACTGATGACAAGAACTAAACGGCTGCTTGTGTAGACCAGATCGATTGAAATGGTATGACAAGACCACAGATGTGGAACTGATGACAAGAACTAAACGGCTGCTTGTGTAGACCAGAACGATTGAAATGGTATGACAAGATCACAGATGTGGAACTGATGACAAGAACTAAACGGCTGCTTGTGTAGACCAGAACGATTGAAATGGTATGACAAGATCACAGATGTGGAACTGATGACAAGAACTAAACGGCTGCTTGTGGAACGGGAGATGAGAAGAAGAAAACGCTTGGAATGGGATTTGACACACAGTGAAGAAATGATTATAACATTACAAGACTGTCCTTGTTGTTGTATCCCCTGGGTAGGAAGGGAACAAGCAAACAGAAAAACGCATAGAAAAGAGAAATTATAACATAAATTAAAGGGATAAAGTCGACATGGAACGACCTTGAGATGATGGCACATGGTTTGAGGATTTGGCATTTTTTTAGAACGTCTGTGCTCCTTTGTAAACTGAAGTATATATATATATATATATATATATATATATATATATATATATATATATATATATAAATATATATATATATATATATATATATATATATATATATATATATATATATATATATATATATATATATATATATATATATATATAATGATATACTTTGTCATAAATATATCCGTTGACTGTTTTAGGATCCTTTTTTCTTCTTCTTCGTTCGCCTTCAGACTTCTACATTAGTGACTCTAATAAAGGCAGTATGTGACGAATGTGGGCACTAGGATGGAGCTACCATCCCTCCTTATTTCTTTCTGATTTTTGGTACTCCCATTTCACTTCTTTTCGTTCTTCTGTAGATGTAAAATGGGGTAAATGGCCTGTCACTGTAATCTGATAGATTAACTCCACTGTCCTGTAATGTTTTTAGGAGATAATTGACGCGTCCAGGATTTTCTGTCGCGGGAGAGCGGCATTTTTCTTTTTTTGCTTAGAAGTTCTTAGTCAAAAATCCAGAATTCGGTTTCTGCAGAGTAGAGCCGCAAACGTCCCGGGGTCTTTGACACCAGGGAAACTAGTCGCAGGGTTCTGTAACTATTGCATCATATTACGCGGCGACCTGGGCGAAAGAGTGACTTTTGTGACGCGTCCGAGACACCTGCGTTGTTGGATGGCGGTCATAAAGTCTTCCCTGTGTTTTGATTCCAGGGAACTCTGGGACTCCCTCAGCGTAATACCCAGTCCCTCTGTTATGCAAATTCTTTTTGTAGCGTGTCGCCAGGATAATTCCCTGGGTAATTATTACGATTGTTTTCGGCATTCTCTACGCAGATGTTAACGCAGGGGGTAACCCACGCGTGAACATGTGTGGCTCTAGTTACACTATATATTCAGTCTTCCTCTGTCTCTAAATGCTTCAGTCCTAAAATTCCTGTCGTACGCGGTAGAGACCCCTGTGCAGCTTGCCAACTAAATTAGTGTGGGATATTCTCCACAAGTCTCGGCAAGAATTCTTAAATAACTTGTTAGTGTTAATTCTTTTTTTGGATTTATACTAGTCATATATATGAGTTACCTAGGCATTTCTTTGATCGCCGCTTGACTTGGAAAACCCAGATTGAGAAAAACAGGACAAGAGCAAGGCAGAGAATGGCAATCATGAAAAAACTTGCTGGCACGGGTTGGGGAGCAGACGAGAGAGTACTAAAGAAGCTATATACTGGGCGAGTGAGACCAGTCTTGGAATATGGCATTGCAGCATGGTCAACGGCAGCTAAGTTGAACTTTGACAAAATAAACAGAACCCACACCAAGCAATGAGAATCATAACAGGGGGCATGAAGTCAACACCCATAAAAGAGTTGGAAAAGATTACTCACCTCCAGCCTATGGAGCATAGAAGATATAGCAGAGCCCAGCAACAAGCTGAGAAATTCAGAAGGCTGATAGACCACCCAATGCACCAGAGAATAAATGAACTTGGAAGGGGAAGACTGAAGCAAAGCAACTTTGTAGAGACAGTCAAAACAAAGACGAGAGCAGACCCCATAAACGCAATATCAACAGCTACGCCAATATGTACTGCACACAAGCTACCAATTTGGAAACAACAATGCTTCCCTGAAATGATAGAAAACGTTCCTGGTATTGAGAGAAAGAACAGCCAAAATGAAACAGAAAGGAGAGTCCTAACCACAAAATATATAGAGAAACATTACCCACGCAACACCTGGATCCATGCATACACAAATGGATCAGCAACTAATGCAACAGAAGATGGGGGTGGAGGAGTCTTCCTGAGCTTAAGCAATGGCACATAAAAAAGATAGCAGTCGCAACAGGGACATTTTCAAGTAACTTCAGAGCAGAGGCAGAGGCCTTAAAAACTGCATCAGAAATTCTAATGACAGAAGAAAGCTCAGAGAGACCAGTAGCTATCTTCTCAGGTGCGCTGTCAGTGATTACAACGCTCAAAAGTCAAAGTAATGCTGAACTGGATGACCTAAGATTAACACTTCACAGACTATGTCAGCAGTACAAAAGAGTCGTGATACAGTGGATCCCTTCTCAATGCAACATCCCTGGAAATGAAGAGGCTGACAGTTTGGCAAATGTCATGAGAAATTCTAATCCACATATATAAATTATCAGGTAAATGTAAAGCCTAACACATAAATTCAATAAAAGGAAAGAAGAATGGTAAAGAACAGTGCTGTCACAATGACTGTACTGGAAATCCCCCTTGTTTTCTCCTGCGTCTCAAATTGTAACGTTTCACGTTGATAGTAAAAGCCTACTGCTTCAATACCCACTTTCTACGATAAAACGTGTACTGCCTTTCTAAGAAAAACCTTGAGATACGCAGTTGACCTAGATTTAAAATTCCATTCATGTCATTTTATACACTACGTTACCAAAAACGAAAGACAGATTTACTAAAGATAGAAAGAAAGGGAGAGGCTGAAAGCCGGAACGCAGGCAATACTAACACAGTCTCGCGATACACAATTACTACCATCACGCGTGTAAGGCCACAAGCACTAGCTTTTTTTTCAAATCGGCAGTGATAAACAACACTACCCATACGAGAGTTAGTTTTTAAAAACCTGAAAATTCTTATTAGGAAATATGACATTATACTGGTTTACGTTTGAAAACATTACAGTACCCAGACACCACATCGTATTCGAAGTGAACAGGAGGTAGTAGAAAATGCATATTTTGAACGCAGCCCCTTAGCCCCATTAAATTTATATATTTGGGTTCCTTAGGACTTGCTGACAAAGAATATGTTAAACGTTACGCAAATAGTCTAGGAATTACCAAATTATAGCCAAAAGAAATAGTGAGGGATGTCAGACAACACCAATATCAGAATCGCTCAGTGACAGATTTTCACACCACCATGGTACGGGAAATGGGTCTCCATGTTAAATCCGATTTGATTGGAGCGCAAGAAATGTAAGGTTAAACACGATTAGTCGGACTATAAATACTATCTTTTGTTGTCAGGGGAAACGGGAGTAGGAGTACTTTTTTTCAAACGATTGGGTAAACATGGCACGATTGGTTAGACCCGCGAATATAGTCAATCAGAGGCGTCAGGTCACCACCACATGTTCAAATAAACTTACTACAGAACCAGTGCGTTGAGCACCAGTGCATATTTTTTCTAAATAAAAGCCTGGGACATCGGCGGATCGAAATTGTGCTATATTCAGTGCCAGTCAACGTAACTGTGTATTATTCCATGAATTGTGGTAAGCTTGATATATTCAATATCTTTTTAATGAAAATTGAATGTAAATTGATAATTTATGTCTGTATATATGTGTGGTTCAGTAGCGAACATTAGGTAAAGCCTATATAGTGCTCCAACCTGAACAGAAGGTGTCGGAGGAAAGTAAAACTGCATGGAATTGCCAAACAGTACACTGACACCTATCTTAATGACTAGAAAGAAATAATGCTGGAATTGCAGAGGCGTAGTAACCATTAGGGAGGAATATACTGGTGTAGATTATTTCAGATGAAGCTGACAGTTGGCCTACCGCTCTGAACTCAGTGTTTGTTATGTAATGTGTTCAGTCTGTAAATGGATTATAAACTAGTTATGAAGTAGGAGGTACAACCTTCTTGTTTCAGGGACCGTGGTCCAAAAGTTATTGAGCAGCACCTGGTCTGAGCTTTGCTGAACCCAGAGGCTGACAGCATACTCCTGGGTCCAGATAGTGACCAGTGAGGTGTCTCCAGAACACAGGAAGGCTATCGAGCAGAGGAGTCTTTTCCTGCCGCCATCACGAAAGATAAGCCTATGTGGCCAGTAGAGCTCAACATTATGCCCCCCCCCCCCCCTCAAAATCTGACTTTATAATAAACCAAAGGGAAAATACAGTGTTTAAATTGATAGGAACTGTGAACTTTTCCCCATACTACTTACAAGATAAACAAACACTTGAAGTCATGATGACAAATAACAACATAGCTTGAAAAAAACAAAACCAGTATTACCTCATATTACTACTACACAACTGACACACATAGGATAATATTAATAAAATATGTCACTACAAGTTTCATATTGATAAATCCTGTACATATAAATTGTAATTAAAATTGATTGTGATTCCTGGTTCACTTTGTAGTTGAATCAGGACATATATGTTAATGAAAGTACTTAATACATATTGATATTTGAAAATTTACCAGTGACTCATTTAAGATAGTCTTATAGAATGTTACATGTGTGTGAGTGTCACAGTGTTGTCAAGTGTGGTGGAATAAATTAAATTGTTTATCTGTCTGTTGTTGTTGTGACTTACACTTCATCATATACATACCCTAGACATTTAACGTAGTCATCACAATATTCCAGAATAATTCTGACTGAGGCATAATGTGGTAGCAAGTAAGGTTATCTGTAAAACACTACACCTATTAGATACAGATACCTTCACAGCTGATCTCAGTCAGTACACTAAGTCCCCTATAAAAATTTATAACATCCCACTTTACCACATATATTGGGGTCTCGCTCTCGGGATTTTGAATCTTTCCCTATTAAAAATATTGGGGGTAATTCACTTCAGGGAATAATAAGAATTAAAAAGTATCCTTGGGTGAAAATAAATAACGTTGAGCTCTCAGTGCCTGTAGTGTCCTTAGATAATTATTGAAAGATTGAATTGTTACATTTGCATGTTAGACAATGGCCGACTTGGCAAAATTTCGATCTGCTGCTGTACAGACTGCGAAAGAGTTAGGAATGGACGGGCAAATTATGATTGCTTATGTCACTGCTGAATGTGACAAATATATTGAACGGGAAGAAAGAAGATTAGAAAAAGAGGCCGAAAGAAAATTAGAATCTGAAAGATTGGCCGAAGATAAGAGAATAGAGGCTGAAAAAGAGATTAAGAGGTTGCAGATTGAGGCTGAGGCTAAGAGGTTGCAGATTGAGGCTGACAAAGAGGCTAAAGCATTGGAAGCCGAGGAAAGAAGACAGGCTGCAGAAAGAGAAGAGAAGAAATTAGCTGCAGAAAGGGAAGACAAGCGATTAGCTGCAGAGAGGGAAGCAGAAAAGGAGGAGAAGAGATTACAAAGGGAACATGAGTTACGACTAAGGGAGTTTGAGTTTCAAGGCCATGCTCCTGAAAATGGTGCCAGTCCCTTTGCCTCTGATGCCACTGCTAGCCAGGGACTGTCAGGTGAAACCTATCACCAGTTCTCTGCACGGTTAGAGACATACTTGGAGAAATGGACTTCTCTGGGGAAAACCCAAGATCTTAAGGAAATGGTCCTTATAGAACAATTAAGAGAGTCCATGGCTCCAGACCTGAGAATGTTTCTCATGGAACAAGGTGCAGAGAGGCTGGGTGAGTTGCTAAATGTTGCTGAAAGGTATCAAGCAGCTCAGGCAGAAGTATCAGGTAATAAAAAGAAATAGCTGGAAAATTTTAGGGCACCACAGAACTTTAATAAATTTGATCCTAGAGATCAAAACAAAGGTAAGCACCAATTTGATAGGCCACGGTATGACAATAAAAATAAAACCCCACAATTCGATGAAAGGAAATATGATGAAAGAAAATCTTTCAACCAAGGGAAAAGGTGGTGTAAAAATTGTAAGATGAACAATCATGACACTGACCGTTGCAGAAGGAACCCTATTGTTATGGCCACCCTTCAGGTCAGGTCAACCTCAAGACAGGAGGAGGATATTATGTTAGATACCACTCCAGAAGAGATGAGGAAGGCACAGGCTGGGGATAAGACCCTTAAGCCTTGTTTTAGGAAATTGTCAACTGGTCATATAACTCCAGGCAAGGGAGATTTTTACATGAAAAACAAGTTGATGTATAGGAAGACTGGAGCTAGATCCAAAGGTCAGGGACAGCTGGTACTTCCAAAAAGATATAGGGCAGACTTAATAAGGAGCCTACATGTGAAACCAGATGGGGACCATGAGAAGATAGGTACCATCATCCAAAAGGTGGCTCACAATTATTATTGGCCCAAAGCAAGATGGGACATTGAGAATTTTGTAGAAAGGTGTAGCATAGCACATGAGGGAACACCCACAAGTGGGAACATTGATCAGGACCTGGACACGCCAAGGGGCAAAATTAGGCCTGACAATAAAAAGAAGTATAAATTTGATAAAGTGGACCAAAGGGAATGGGAAGCCCCTTTTCACGGACAAGCTTCACTTAACTGTTTTACAATGGCCACTATGCGGAGAGTGCAAAAAGATGTCTTACCCCAGGATAAGCCGAAAATCCCTCAATCGGACTTAAACAAACTGGAGGAAGAAGATGTAGAGAGGAAATCTCTCATCAAGAATTTTAAGTGGGGAGAAAGCCCCAAGAGGAAAATTGGTAGTGGTCGTTTTGTGACTGATAATTCTGGGAAGAAAAATCATCACTATAGCGCTTCCAGTGGAAGAGACCATACCGGTGCATGGACAAATAGGTCCACAAAATTAAAGGTCCATATGTAGCGCTGTTAAGAACGTGGACTGATGAAAAAGCAGAGGAAAATATTACATCCTCATACCAATATGTGAATGAGCTGACCACTCGTTTAAAAACTGGCTGGAAACTTGCCAATGAAAATTTGAAACAAGCCAGGAAGAAACATGCTGCCTATTATAACAGGAAAGCTAAAGACAGAGATTTGGCTGTGGGAGAGAAGGTACTGCTTCTTCTCCCCGGTAGTCAGAATAAGTTACCACTTTCATCATTTGAATATCCATTACACCCCTGTGAGACAGCGGCACAAGTGAAAATCAGTACACATTTAACGAAAACTCAGAAAGAGAGAGTGCAACAGGTTCTAGATAATCATGCAGAGGTGTTAACAGACCGACCTGGGCATACAAACTTATTGGAATATGATATGAAACTGATAGACCCCACACCTGTCTGTATGAAACCATATTCGATTCCTTTTGCTAAGGAGAAAGCTTTGAAGGAAGAGATAGACTATTTGTTGAAGGAAGGAATTATTTCACACAGTGAATCTTCGTATAGTTCCGGTGTTGTACTCTTAAGGAAGCCCTCTGGAGAACATAGACTCTGTATAGATTACAGGAGACTGAATGGTATTACAGAAGGACAGGTGGATCCATTGCCGGATACAAATCAGTTGTTTGCCAGACTAAATAAAGCTAAATATTTCTCAAAAGTGGATCTGAGTAAAGGATACTATCAGATTCCAGTAAAGCCGGAGGTTAGACCATACCTAGCTTTTAGTACCTCAGAAGGACACTATGAGTTTAACAGATTGCCATTTGGATTGAAGAATGCGCCTAGTGTCTTCTCTAGAATGATGAGAAAATTATTGGACCGTCTGAATAATCCATGTATCACAAATTTCATGGATGATATCCTTATAGCAACAGAAACATTTGAGGAACACATTGACTCTCTGAACATGCTGTTTAATCGACTTAGGGAAGCGAATTTAACAGCCCGACCAACCAAATGTTGCGTTGGATGTAAAGAATTAGAATTCTTGGGACACACAGTTTATCAGGGAAACATGACCCCTGACCCAAAGAATTTAGAGAAACTAAAGAAAGCCCCGAGACCACAAACCAAGAAAGACGTGAGATCCTTTGTCTCATTATGTGGTTTCTACCAGAAGTATATCAAAAACTTTAATTCCATATGTGCACCGTTAACTGATTTGACACGTAAAGGACATCCAGATCGAATTACATGGACACCACAATGTGAAATGGCTTACCAAGAATTGAAGGAAAAGCTCACAAGTAAACCTATTTTGAAATTACCTGACTTAAGTCAAGAATTCATAGTAAGGACGGATGCCAGTAATATTGGGTTAGGTGCGACTCTGCTACAGAAATCAGATGCATTGGATGGGGAATTAAGCCCAGTGGCATATGCTAGCAGAAAGTTGAATAAAGCTGAAACCAATTACTCAACTAGCGAAAAAGAATGTCTTGCAGTAATATGGGCGATAAAGAAATTCAACCGAACGAAAAAGGGGTGTGGGAGGTCATCTGGGGGAGATCAACAGCGCTCTGTCTCGACGGATAAGACGTTAGAAGAACGCAGCCAGGAGTCAATCCACAGTGCTGAGTACATTCAAGTTGATCTGCCTGATGATGATCTCACACACTTCTTGGACGGGAAGAGAGATGCAATCAAGTTTCCACCTGCCAGTGCAAAAGGGCTTTGGGAACAGCTGGACGAAGCCTTGGCAAAAGAGTTGGATAACAACCTGAAGCAGATAAGTTTGGAGAAGAAGCTGGAAATCTTCGGCGACATAATATATCTGCACTGTCGCAAAGTGTTCGGAGTGAGGGAGGCAAGGGAAAGTAACCCACCACGAAAAAGTAGAAGACAAATTAAAATAGAAGAAATCAGGAAACAGAAGAAGCATGCCCGAAAACTTTTCAAGAACGCAGTTGCCACAGAGAAGGAAGGGTTACGACAGGTTTGGGAGCACCTGAAAGGCCAACATAATGCCCTTTGTAGAGCAGAAAGGTTGTGCAGGAAGAGAAGGAAGACTCGAAGGGATAGGGAAAGATTCTTCAGGGAGCCCTTCAAGTTTGCCAAAGAACTGTTTGAGCAGCCACGGTCGGGTACGCTAAACATCAAGAAAGAAGACCTGGAAGAACACCTTAGAATGACATATTCAGATGGTCGCAAAGATGAGCCGCTCAGCAGCATGGCAGGCCTTAAATGGCCGAGTAAGCCAGGAGCTGAATTTAACACCAAGCCCCCAACGGTGCAAGAGGTAGAAAGCATTGTCCAGAAAGCTCGGTGCAAGTCAGCTCCAGGTCCTAATGGTGTTCCATATGTGGTGTATAAGAGATGCCCTGAAGTGCTCAAACGACTGCTCCGTTTACTAAAGAATGCGTGGAAAGCCCAGCTTGTAAGCAAGGAATGGAGAAAGGCGAACGGAGTCTACATCCCGAAGGAGCAAAATTCCACAGACATCAGTCAGTTCAGGCCAATCTCACTACTCAATGTGGAAGGGAAGATATTCTTCTCAGTGATGGCGAAAAGACTCACTACATACCTCCTGGCAAATGGGTACATTGACACTACCATTCAGAAAGGAGGTATCCCAGGTACACCAGGATGTCTAGAGCATGCCACAATGATCTGGGAAGCAATCCAAAAGGCAAAGTCTGACAGAACAAACCTCCATGTAATCTGGTTGGATCTAGCGAATGCTTATGGATCCGTTCCACACCAGATGTTGTGGCAGACCCTAGAAATGTATCATGTTCCACAAGAGATTGCAGCAATGCTGAAGCTGTATTTCGCAGGGTTTGCTGTCAGATTTTCAACCAGAGAGTACACAACGAAGTGGATTGGCCTTGAAGTTGGAATTGCAATGGGGTGTACCATCTCTCCGATACTATTCGTGATGGCTATGCAGGTAATCCTCAATGCGGCCGAAGGAATGGCTATAGGTCCAAAGCTTGGGGGAATGTGTCACATGCCACCGCTCAAAGCATTCATGGATGACACAACAATTCTGACATCAGATGAAGATCAGGCCCGGAGGATGTTAGAACGCCTGGATGAACTAGTCAGCTGGTGCAGAATGAGCTTCAAACCCAAGAAGTCGAGAAGCCTATCAGTCAGGAAAGGGAAGATAGCAGAAGACATATTCGTGGTTTCCAACCAAAGAATCCCTACTGTCATTGAGGAACCTGTTAAAAGTCTTGGCAGGGTGTACGATGCCTCATTAAAAGACTCGAAGGCAGTGCAACAGACAATAGAAATGGCAGACAGAGGGCTACAGATCATAGACCAAAGCAGACTCTTGGGAAAGTTCAAACTGTGGTGCCTCCAGTTCATGTTGATACCGAAATTGCTGTGGCCACTGCTTATATATGAAATAAGCACAAGTACAGTCGAAGCTATAGAGCAAAAGGTCAACAAGTTCATGAGAAAGTGGCTAGGGTACCACCAGGTCTGTCAGATGTAGCACTGTACTGCAAAAAGTCAAAACTTCTGCTTCCTTTCAAGTCAGTTGTTGAAGAGTACAAAGTTGGAAAGGCAAGGCTTGCAATGATGCTACGCGAGTCAGCTGATGACGTGGTTAAGTCCATTCAGCCTACACTGAAAACGGGAAGGAAGTGGAGAGTGGAAGAAGCTGTTGATGCTGCCCAAGAGTCACTCAAACTGAGGGAGGTAATCGGATACACACAGACGAATAGACGGGGATTTGGTCATGGAGACATCCGCTGGTGGTCCAAGGCATCAAGCAGGGAGCGCAGAGACATGGTTGTTCATGAGATACGAGAGGCTGAGAATGATAAGAGGTTGCAAAAAGCAGTGCAGCAGGTCCAACAAGGCCAATGGACTACATGGGAAGGAGCCCTGCAGAGGTCCTTGACATGGAATGATATATGGCATATGGCACCTCTTAGGCTCAGCTTCGTGGTTAGATCAATGTATGACCTGCTGCCGTCGGCCACCAACCTTGTGAAATGGGGAAAGTCGGATGATGAGCAGTGCCCCCTGTGCCAGGGGAGGCAGACACTCGAACACGTGCTCTCAGCGTGTAAGGTGTCATTAGGGCAAGGGCGATACACCTGGCGCCATAACAAAGTGCTAAATGAGCTTGCTGCGACAATAGATCTAGCAAGGATGAAGGCGAACAGCAAACCCAGGCCGAGCACCGCAAATACATACTTTCTGAGGGCAGGAAAGTCAGCACACCCCAAACCGAGTAAACCAGGTAGCAGTTTACCATCTCTTCTTGATTGTGCAAACGACTGGGAGATGGCGGTAGACCTACCTGAACGAGGGGCATATCCAGAGAGTATCAGGAAATCGCGGAGACGGCCGGATATAGTGCTTCATTCTTCTTCAACGCTTCAGGTCATACTGATTGAACTGACCGTGCCATTTGAATCCAGATTAGACGAGCAACATTCGTTCAAAGCGGCCAAATATAGTGATCTGGCCGCGGATCTGAGACACGAGGGGTTCACTACAAGGGTCATGGCTGTTGAAGTGGGCGCAAGAGGGCTTGTGGCTGCATCAATGTATGATCTATTGAAACTGTTGGGGTTGAAGGGACAGGCGAGAACAAGGGCACTGAAGAGGCTTAGTGAAACTGCCGAAAAGGCATCAGGCTGGCTGTGGAACAACCGCAATGGGCAATGGAAATCGTGACAATAAACGCTGCGGTACAGAAAACACCAGGAATTTTTTCTAAGTCCACAAAACGCTGAGTTTTGTGGTGTACTAGTGAGCGGGCTGTGACTGAGGGGCAACAGGCGATGTATATTATAGGAGGTGTCAGTGTCAAAATTTCAGTGGCTAGGCTCGGCGGCTTCGCGATGGTGTCTCAGTGTGTGCGACGGAACGAACGGAATAATTTGTCTTCTCTTTGTTACTTTCACAATTGCCTCCACGGCTGGCGGAGTTGTGGATTAAAGTTGCTACCATAAGTGAAATGGGTTCATTTTCGATACAAGACAACAGGAGGCTGAGACGCTTGGGAGTCATGACCCAAGTGGGCCCGCCCCCCTTAGAGTGTAAAGGAGTATACTGGGCCGAAACACTTGTCTGATGGGGGGACTTCTTCTGATGATCAGATTGCCTCCTGTTGTATCGCTCTGTAAAGAGTTTCCTATCATTCAACATTTATCTGTATGGGAAGGCATTTAAGTTGCAAACGGATCACAAACCTTTGTCGTTTCTAGCACAGGCTAGACATGTGAATTCTAGATTACTCCGTTGGTCCTTATTGATGCAGGCATTTGAGTTTAGCATAGAGTATATAAGTGGAAAAACAAATCTGGGAGCGGATTTTTTAAGCCGCCATCCGTGTGATGAGAATCACCCTAAACCCCAGGAATAATAATAAATTTCTCTATGTGTATATAGAATTATAGACTGACATATAACGTCTGTTTTAAGTGGGGAGGATTTGTCGTGAGAAATTCTAATCCACATATATAAATTATCAGGTAAATGTAAAGCCTAACACATAAATTCAATAAAAGGAAAGAAGAATGGTAAAGAACAGTGCTGTCACAATGACTGTACTGGAAATCCCCCTTGTTTTCTCCTGCGTCTGCAAATTGTAACGTTTCACGTTGATAGTAAAAGCCTACTGCTTCAATACCCACTTTCTACGATAAAACGTGTACTGCCTTTCTAAGAAAAACCTTGAGATACGCAGTTGACCTAGATTTAAAATTCCATTCATGTCATTTTATACACTACGTTACCAAAAACGAAAGACAGATGGACTAAAGATAGAAAGAAAGGGAGAGGCTGAAAGCCGGAACGCAGGCAATACTAACACAGTCTCGCGATACACAATTACTACCATCACGCGTGTAAGGCCACAAGCACTAGCTTTTTTTCAAATCGACAGTGATAAACAACACTACCCATACGAGAGTTAGTTTTTAAAAACCTGAAAATTCTTACTAGGAAATATGACATTAT
This sequence comes from Oreohelix idahoensis, assembly GCA_024509875.1. Classification (NCBI taxonomy): domain Eukaryota; kingdom Metazoa; phylum Mollusca; class Gastropoda; order Stylommatophora; family Oreohelicidae; genus Oreohelix; species Oreohelix idahoensis. The sequence goes on along the minus strand of JAMPIV010001233.1, from coordinate 706,747 downwards.
ACTGGTTTACGTTTGAAAACATTACAGTACCCAGACACCACATCGTATTCGAAGTGAACAGGAGGTAGTAGAAAATGCATATTTTGAACGCAGCCCCTTAGCCCCATTAAATTTATATATTTGGGTTCCTTAGGACTTGCTGACAAAGAATATGTTAAACGTTACGCAAATAGTCTAGGAATTACCAAATTATAGCCAAAAGAAATAGTGAGGGATGTCAGACAACACCAATATCAGAATCGCTCAGTGACAGATTTTCACACCACCATGGTACGGGAAATGGGTCTCCATGTTAAATCCGATTTGATTGGAGCGCAAGAAATGTAAGGCTAAACACGATTAGTCGGACTATAAATACTATCTTTTGTTGTCAGGGGAAACGGGAGTAGGAGTACTTTTTTTCAAACGATTGGGTAAACATGGCACGATTGGTTAGACCCGCGAATATAGTCAATCAGAGGCGTCAGGTCACCACCACATGTTCAAATAAACTTACTACAGAACCAGTGCGTTGAGCACCAGTGCATATTTTTCTAAATAAAAGCCTGGGACATCGGCGGATCGAAATTGTGCTATATTCAGTGCCAGTCAACGTAACTGTGTATTATTCCATGAATTGTGGTAAGCTTGATATATTCAATATCTTTTTAATGAAAATTGAATGTAAATTGATAATTTATGTCTGTATATATGTGTGGTTCAGTAGCGAACATTAGGTAAAGCCTATATAGTGCTCCAACCTGAACAGAAGGTGTCGGAGGAAAGTAAAACTGCATGGAATTGCCAAACAGTACACTGACACCTATCTTAATGACTAGAAAGAAATAATGCTGGAATTGCAGAGGCGTAGTAACCATTAGGGAGGAATATACTGGTGTAGATTATTTCAGATGAAGCTGACAGTTGGCCTACCGCTCTGAACTCAGTGTTTGTTATGTAATGTGTTCAGTCTGTAAATGGATTATAAACTAGTTATGAAGTAGGAGGTACAACCTTCTTGTTTCAGGGACCGTGGTCCAAAAGTTATTGAGCAGCACCTGGTCTGAGCTTTGCTGAACCTAGAGGCTGACAGCATACTCCTGGGTCCAGATAGTGACCAGTGAGGTGTCTCCAGAACACAGGAAGGCTATCGAGCAGAGGAGTCTTTTCATGCCGCCATCACGAAAGATAAGCCTATGTGGCCAGTGGAGCTCAACATTATGCCCCCCCCCCCCCGCCCCCCTCAAAATCTGACTTTATAATAAACCAGAGGGAAAATACAGTGTTTAAATTGATAGGAACTGTGAACTTTTCCCCATACTACTTACAAGATAAACAAACACTTGAAGTCATGATGACAAATAACAACATAGCTTGAAAAAAACAAAACCAGTATTACCTCATATTACTACTACACAACTGACACACATAGGATAATATTAATAAAATATGTCACTACAAGTTTCATATTGATAAATCCTGTACATATAAATTGTAATTAAAATTGATTGTGATTCCTGGTTTACTTTGTAGTTGAATCAGGACATATATGTTAATGAAAGTACTTAATACATATTGATATTTGAAAATTTACCAGTGACTCATTTAAGATAGTCTTATAGAATGTTACATGTGTGTGAGTGTCACAGTGTTGTCAAGTGTGGTGGAATAAATTAAATTGTTTATCTGTCTGTTGTTGTTGTGACTTACACTTCATCATATACATACCCTAGACATTTAACGTAGTCATCACAATATTCCAGAATAATTCTGACTGAGGCATAATGTGGTAGCAAGTAAGGTTATCTGTAAAACACTACACCTATTAGATACAGATACCTTCACAGCTGATCTCAGTCAGTACACTAAGTCCCCTATAAAAATTTATAACATCCCACTTTACCACAGCAAAGGAAGGGGGAAAACTTCCTCAACTTGATACAAATATAACCTATGAGGAGTCCAAGAGTTTTATCAAGCGCAGGTACAGGCACAAGTGGGAAGAAGAGCATCCAGGCCACACAAAAAATGATCCGTATTACCAGCTCAGCAGAGGTGAACAAGTGGTAATCTTCAGTCTTCGCACAGGTCATAACAGATTGAGATACCATCTGTTCAACAAATTAAAGATAGGAACTACTGATGAGTGTGACTGTGGCACCGATAACATGACTGCCGAACATCTGCTTCAAAGGTGCCCAACATATGAGGAACAGAGAAAACGCATATGGCCATCACCAGTACCATTCCTGGAGAAAATCTACGGAGATATCAACAGCCTCAGACTGACCACTGCTTTCTTTGAACTTATTCTAGTTGACATCTGAGAGTGAACGAAGAAGACGAAGAAGATATATATATATATATATATGAGTAAGCCATTATAATGGGTTCTAGAAAATTGTTAAAATTCGGCCATCACTCGACTAACACCAAGAAGCTATAGCTAATTTTCTTGTGAAAGGAGTTGTGTTTGTATGCCGCTGTCAGGTTTTTATTAAAGTCCAATGGTTATGTAACATAAGCTGTGTCACGATAAACCCTTCTAGAGAACTTTTTATTCATAAAGTGTACATCTATCGGACTGTTCCACTTAGAGAATAATTTTACCACAGCGTAACTATACGCGATTGTGTTTCTTTTTCTGTGGCCTCTGCGGCGGAACGTTGTAACAATTTTCACTACCTGTAACTTTGATTTATTTGATCACTTGTTTACTATATTAATATGTATAGTTCGTAGCGGTTTACCAAGAATAGCCTTATACGTTTTGTCAATTAGATACCTGTAAATACGATGATATTAAACATCGCAGTCCGTTGAAACTGGCCTGAGATTTTGTTTAGAAGTCTGTGCGGTAAACAAAACTGACTAATACTGTAAGGTCAAGTCCGTGCCTGGTAAATTGGGCCGGAATGTTTACACGCCAGCCGGGGATCCCCCCCCCCACGCAAATCGCACGCTAGTGTGCAGGCCTGCCCTAAGACCACCTACCGGTGCTTGGCATTGTTACGGTCAGTGAGAGAGAAGGAGTGAGAGAAATGAATGCGGAATCAGGTCATCACTGGCCCAGCGTTGGTGTGGGAAAGGATTGTTAATAACAAGTTAATCTCTGCCTGTGCATACTATTGCTTTGATTAGATGATGTGTGTATTTTGATGTTGACTGGATGATAAATGTTTTTTGACTATGGTTATTCCAGCCAGCCCGATTCACTCCGACTGAATGAAAGGACCTAGGAGCCATCAGCCGGATTTACATTCCTATAAATGCCGGATAAACCAGCTACCCTTTTACATCGGGGTAATCCCAACGAACTGCAGTTGTTATCTGCCAGGCTCCCTACGACGGGTCCAATCGGGTAATTTCCCTTGCTGGGAACATCATTAAACGACATCTTGCATAGTAAGTGGAGTGCCCCATGCTCCACTGGCGTCAACTGCATAGAGTCACCTCACACGCTGCCACAGGAGTAGCGAGCTAGCTCACTTCATAGAGTCATTGTCTCCAACACCTAGCAACTCGTGAGCGCATCAGCACCATCCTTTAGTGCCTGGATTTACAGCACCATTGCACATTTCGAGGACTTAGCAGGGAATTTCTTCTCCGGATTTATCGTGGAGTGGGTTTTTTTTCACGGATAGTCAGCATCAAAAGGGCGAAGGAAAGGGTGATCATCTCGCCGCCTGCTATCCACCACAAGCGTAATTCCAGTGGATTATTATACGCAAGTGGGCCAAAGAAGGACTAATTACGAGTGCATTCAGAAAATAGTGAAAGAGGTAGAGCTCTTAATAAACTGTTGGCAGGGACAGTTCGTGAATTTAACAGCGGGATGCTGACAAGAAGAAGTCAGCGGGTTAATTTGGGTATGTAAAGACTTGTGTTATTTCAGGTTCCTTGCTGTTGGATTTGCATAAACGTCTACCCAATAATAGCTGGAGAGAGATCTGAGTGGATTAGGCTCATATTATTATTATTTCTAGCCTCGTGGTCACTTGATTATTTGTTGGTGTAATGCATTCGGTTTGTGTTTATGGTTTGTGATTGATATCCTCTTGCTTTACCAGAGGTTTTTTTTTTGTTATTAATAAACTAGAAAATTAACCAGCGGATCAGACTTTACTTTCTACCTGTACTTGTTTATTTGTGGAGACACTAGTGTGTACTAAACCTTATCTCCAAGAAGAGAGAGAGGTGCAGTGTGACAGTAATTGAAACAAAGTCATTGAGTGGTGGAAGGGAGAGTCAGTATCTGTTCTCTACTCCTGATAACTATAAGTCACTCGCAACATCATTTCTCATCTATTACCTCAGGCGTGACTCAGACTTTTGTCTTGTCTCAGACGTCACACAGACTTTTGTCTTGCCTTAGGCAGACTCTTGAAACCCACTCGTGACATAGTAGTCAGCTCAAGGTTCCTGCCATCTCCAAACAGCTTTTCGTTTAGAGAAGTGGGTTGTTGCCACATGCCACTCCGTTCACTGCTTAAGCTGGGCAGGACTGGAGCAGATGTTCGGCTGTCATGGGGCTGGTGCCACAGGAGCAGAGATCTGTTGGACCAATCATGTTTTAGGATATCACGTGTGGACACAAGGGAACTGATGACGACCATGACCAAACGACCATGACCAAACGACCATGACCAAACGACCATGACCAAACGACCATGACCAAACGACCATGACCAAACGACCATGACCAAACGACCATGTTCACACCGCAAAGCTGCACCGAGTACTTCCCAGGATGTCTGAGGGGACAAAGAAAGAACAGCCCCTTCTGCTCTTTCACGCATATTGTTCTCATCATGCTAAAAGTTTGCTACAGAAACCACTATTTCAAGAAGACATGTATGCTATGGCGTAGGCTTCCTGCAAGAGGGCCAGGTGTCATAGAAGAACCATTGTAGTAGATTCCCTTGCTTCAAACGTGCACAGATCATTCACATGGAAGAACCATTGTAGTAGATTCCCTTGCTTCAAACGTGCACAGATCATTCACATGGAAGAACCATTATAGTAGATTCCCTTGCTTCAAACGTGCACAGATCATTCACATAGAAGAACCATTATAGTAGATTCCCTTGCTTCAAACGTGCACAGATCATTCACATGGAAGAACCATTGTAGTAGATTCCCTTGCTTCAAACGTACACAGATCATTCACATGGAAGAACCATTGTAGTAGATTCCCTTGCTTCAAACGTGCACAGATCATTCACATGGAAGAACCATTGTAGTAGATTCCCTTGCTTCAAACGTGCATAGATCATTCACATGCTCTTACAGCAGCGGTTTCTTTGACAATTTCTTTGACACGATGAGGTTGCCCGCCCCATATACAACCTCATTAAGTCGCCTTATATGGTATTCCAGATGGTTCAGTAGTCTTATTCTTTCCTTGTCTCACCAAAGCGGACAGCTATACAGGGCAAATAGTATGTATGTGTATGTACGTAAATATATATATATATATATATATATATATATATATATATATATATATATACATATATATATATATATATATATATATATATATATATATATATATATACACACCTAATCTTTCGCTCTTTGTGACAGCAGCCAACAAAGTTTTGTTCACATATCGTCTTGTTTTGTCCTGTCTTGCTATTGTTAGCTTAATTCGTAAAACTGACTTGTTCACCATTTTGTATTTACTGTTTTATATTTAACATTTTGTTAAATGTTAATAAGAGTTTGTTAAATATTTCCTGTCCATCATTATCATTACCTGTCAGCTCTATGTGGAAGACAGAACGTAAACACATACATTTCAAGATAAGGGTGAGATAATTAGAACAACTGATGAGCGCTTGTTAGAGAACGATACTGTAATGGATGAATTACGAAGACTAAGACTTTAGGAATTTTAGCATCAAACGTAATACCTGCAGGGACAGACATTATGAGAGGATCCATCCGGCGTGTATACAAACAGCGTGCTACAGGAACAATTAGCATTCATACCCTTCAACATTTGCTGAGGGAGACTGAGCACCTATGGGTTTGTCCGGAGTGCAGTGAGGTCGATTCTGATTAACAATTAGGAACTTTCTGTTCAGTGTCATCCGTTCGTAAAATACACGCCATGCCGTCCTGTTGTTGTTTTTTTGAAGAGGTGATGGGTGGAGAGCGGGCACTTAACAGCAGACCCTTATTGCCTCTTCTCGTTCTATCTTGGTCTACCCTGTTCAACCTGAAAATTGGTTATAATTGGGGTGTTTAGTGTCATTTTATTTACTAATTTTGTATTCAATTTAAATAACTATTGTCTTTTGCAGTTGCTGATTTTAATTTATATTAGTATTTGTCCATTTTATTTTCTCTTTTGTATTATTTATAGATAACTATTGTCCTTTACACTTGGTTTTAATTTGTATTAGTATTTGTTCTTTTTGAGTTATTTTTTTTTTAAACCTCGTTGTCTTTCCTTGTCCTATGAATAGTTAGTAAGTTTTTTATTTTTGTAATAATTTGTTAGTTCTTGTTGCTTAATTTCTATTTGGTTGAATGTCTTTTCTGAAGTACTAACCTTATATGTTTTCCTTTGTTTTATGTATATATCTTTTAAGTATTGATTGGGCATCTCCAGGGGCATCTATACTTAAAACCTTATCCCCTGTCCATGCCGCCCGATCTTCTGCCATCCCTTTAAGGTCTTTCCCCGCATTCTTCACCTCTCTCATATATGTCCCCATTTCCTTTCTCCGTGTTCTTTTTTTGTCTTACTCTATATCTTTTCCCCTTGGTATACCAGAAAAAGAACTGCCTTGTAACACTACCAGCTTGTTCCGTCCATGTGTGTCCTTTCCAACCCAAACGTCTTCTCGTTACATCTTGCTTCACTGGCATTTGTCCGGCTCTTAATCATTTCCAAATTTGTGATATTGTCATATCATTTCAACAGTGGCGTAACTACTCCCTGGGTGAACCAGGCACGCACCGCAGCAACCTTGGGGCAGCGCAAAAATGTTGAAGGCTTGTGCTCCTCAGGAAGCTGAATGGATATTATGATGATGATGGTGATGATGATGATGGTGATAATGATGATGGTGATGATGATGATGGTGATGATGATGGTGATGATGATGGTGATGATGATGATGGTGATGATGATGGTGATGATGATGATGGTGATGATGGTGATGATGATGGTGATGATGGTGGTGATGATGGTGATGATGATCATGGTGATGATGATGATGATGATGATAGTGATGATGATGGTGATGATGATGATGATGGTGATGATGATGGTGATGATGATGGTGGTGATGATGATGATGATGGTGAAGAAGTAAGTAGTAACATTTCTTAAATAGATTTCCCGTATGTTTATAGTTCTTGAGCCCATTAAATAATGCGAATCAAAACTTTATTTGTGCTTGGGGCCCTTTACATTGCAGTTACGCCACTGCATCTCAACCAATCTATTCTGTGTATGCACCAGTGTATGAAAGTCTGTATATTTCTTGCTATATATTTAACTGACATTTAAATACTTCTCAGTTGGACACCTGTTTTGTTTTGAAAATAATGTATGTAGTTCTCCTTCCTATATATATGCCTGCCCCAGATCCATTAGATTCAGACAGTTTCTGGGGGGGGGGGGGGGTCACTAAGATGGCAAGACAAATTTAAGACCACTGCACCCTCAGGCATGTCGTAACAGGCGAATAATATGGGGAGGTTGGGCATGAGGCTGGCAACTTCGTAGGAAACAAATTGATACAGAAGACACCGTTGCAACTGCACGTGCACGCTTTTGATGCAAGTTTTCTCCAGGGGAACTAGGTACAGGGGTGGCTCCATGCTTCTTGAGGAATGAAACAGGACATGATGATGCCGATGATGATAATGATGTGGATGATGGTGATTATGATGATGTTAAAGATTTGATGATGATTATAATTTAAAGTCATGATATAGATGATGATTATAGTGATGATGGCGATGATGATGGTGATATTGACGATGATGATAGTGATGATGATGATTATGGTGATGATGATGATTATGGTAATGATTATGATGATTAAGGTAATGATGATGATTATACTTACTTACTTACTTGGTCGTTCCCCTTCTACCGTGAGGTGTAGAGGTTTGGAAGAGAGAGCGCCAGACTATCGCATCGGCTGGCTTCCTCCTGGCCTGGTTCCATTCTAGTCCTCGGTTCTTCAAAGACTGTCTAATGTTGTCCTCTCTGCGGACTCTGGGTCGTCCTGGAGGTCTGGATCCCTGGCTCTTAGTTTCACATGCTTGTCGTGGTAGCCGATCTTCTCCCATTCTGCAGACATGGCCAAACCATCTCAGTTGGGACTGTTCTACTTGGGTCTGCAGGGTTGGGTTTTTAGGCCTTGACGTATCGTCTAGTTGCGGACCATGTCTCTTCTTGTTACTTCAACCACCTTCCTCAGATACCTCATTTCTGAGATTTGGATCTGACTTTTGTGTGTTGTAGTCATTGCCCATGACTCGCATCCATACGTCAAGACTGGAACATAGGTGGAGCGGTATACAGCCATCTTCGTTTTCTTACCAACTTCTCTCTTGCTGAGGTATCTTCGATTTATGGCCTGAGAAAGTCTCCCAGCTGCTGCTTTTCAAGTTGCCAACTCTTCTTTGATGCCTCCCTTCCGGTCTATAACAGGTCCGAGGTATTTAAAGTGGTCGACCTGCTCCAGGACCTGTTCTCCCAGCTTAATCTGTCTTCTTTCCTCTCGTGATATCACCATGGTTTTTGTTATAGAGCTGATTATGACCATCCCTCTCTTCTCCAGCTCTTCCATCCAGACTTGCAGGTTGGATTGGAGATGTACCTCTGATTTAGCAATCAGCAATCTTCTGACTTATGGTTTGCTGTCCTCACATAATTTCTGCAAGACTTGTAGAAGCTCTGTATAGCATGAATCAGAGGTGCTGGAATGTTCTTCCTTGCCAAACAGTTCCAAAGTTTGCTGCAGGGGACCCTGTCAAATGCCTTTTCCAGATTTATGAAACAAAGGTGGATCTCACTCTTATACTCAAGGGCCTTTTCACTCAGCTGTCTGAGTGTGAAGATTAGGTCTTGAGTATTTCGGTTTGCTCGGAATCATTAAATCCTTTACAAAAGGCGAGGGACCAGATATAATGCGTTAACAATTATTCAGCCCAATGCAACATTGTTCGTGACTTCTGAAAATATCATGTAAATTCTCCCTTAAGGTAGAAGTGTCATTAATCTTCTATCTACATCTCTGCGAAGAGTAATCTTGCACGCAGGTAGATACCTTAGAAGCCAATATTAGATACTTTTGAGTTTTGATCACTGTTTGACCACTACTGCAAAGCAGGGGAGGCAATCCGTGACAATGTCGATGATAGTGATGATGATTATGGGTTTGATGATTATGCTGATGATGATGATAATGACTATAGTGATGATGATGATGTCGATGATGATGATGATTATGGTAATGATGATTATGGCGATGATGATGATTAAGGTGATGATCGTCATGATGGTTATGGTGATGATCATGAAGATAATGGTGATGATTGTGATGATTATTGTGATTATGGTGATGATGATCACAATGATGAGATCATTTGACCAACGATGTAAAGGACCACATCTCTTGAAACTCGTTAAATAAGTGAAGTGGACAATGTAATCACAACAAATGTGCAATATGATCTTTTATAACATAACAAAATTTTCGTAAAGGAACACATTAACAGAAAAAAAAGTAAAGAAAAGAAAAACAGAAAACGAGGTTCGAACGAAAAACTACTTCACTGTGGCCAGGACATGCCAAATGTATTGATCTTTAAAAGCTAGAGTGTTGCAGTTTTTGTTCAAGCATTAGGTCAAGGTGACGTTTACATCGCGATAATGTAATCTCTCTCTCTCTCTCCTTCTCCCTCTCTCTCACACACATACACATACAAGAATACAAAATGCTAGAAGAACTTTCAATACATTAGTAAATATACGGGGATCAAAATAAATCAAGACCAACATATAAATCATAATTTTCAATTGAAATGTCACGCCACTCCTGCTGTATGGCTCTCAAACACGGAGAACAAAAACCGAAAAAGCTACAGACTTTCATAAATGGGTGCTTGCATGAAATAGAAGGATTGAAGTGCAATGACAAAATCACTAATGTGGAACTGATGACAAGAACCAGACAAGTGCCAGTGGAACAAGAGATGACAAGAACCAGACAAGTGCCAGTGGAACAAGAGATGACAAGAACCAGACAAGTGCCAGTGGAACAAGAGATGAGAAGAAGACGATGGAGATACATAGGACAGACATTGAGGAAACCTGTTGACAACATTGACCGGCAAGTCTTTGTCTGGTAATCCGCAGGGTAAAAGAGATAGGGGGAGACCAAGGAGAAGAGAACTGGAGTCAGACGTGCAGGAGATGAAGAAGACAGGTTCAGATCTTGAGCCGATGGCACGGGACAAGAAGACTCAGCATATGTTTGTTGAAGGCCTATACTCTTTCGGGAGTTGAAGGGACGTGAATGAATGTAGTCACAAGATGAAATAAAAATAACTTATTACTGCTGTAGTCCATGAACAACATTTGAAATATTTACAGTGTCTCAGGTAGTAATGTTCATTTATGTGCTAGTAGAATTATTTGTGGCTAAGTTAGACTGGTTACAGGGAATCTGTAATATAGCTACAGATATCCTAAATGATTTTCTACAAGACCGCACAAAGAGTTTTACTTACATTACACATTGCTTTCCACACAATATTGGACAACCGTGTACTTGCATATCATCGGGTTTGACCAAGTGCTTTTTTTTTTAAAATACAATGCACACTGGCTATGTGTGTTAAGACCGGAAAAACGGACATACACTTTTATTTAACAAAGGTACATCATTAAAATAAATATTTAAGTTTATATAAAACAACTAATTGTAATAGAAGAGTATATTTTTACGTTTTTAAAAAAAAATAAAAAACCTAGTGCACACGGGTTTTACTGTCATCTGTTAGGTTTCTTAACAATACAGATTTATTTATATATCTTTTCTAATTCATATTACTATTTTTAAACAATAACGTTATGTATGTAACAGATTGCTACAAATTTATGTTTGCAATTAGCTTATCAGTATGACTTCAAAACATATAATATGATAAAAAAGTCTACATGGACAAAATAATATGGACAGATAAGTTCATAGACAAATTTAGACATCAGACTCGGCAAATGGACCTGCATGCAAATGGCCGAATCCTTCTACATATTAACTTGAACACCAAACAAGAACATACTATATGTTCAGTACATTATGTGAAAAATTTCACATGAAGATTAGTATGTCTTAAAAAAAAACAAGAAACAATAAAGTTCAGGCAAAATCCAATGCAAGCTTGTTCACAGACATCGATAACAATGGATAGAGAAATATAAATATTGTGCGGACTAACATAATGGTTATCAAAATTATTTCATTACTTTTCCTTCTTAACCCTATGAAAATAAAGTTCGTTTTTTGTTTTTCTTTCACATTTCAACTCCCCAAAGAACATAGGCCTTCAACAAACTTATGCCAAGTCTTCCTGTACCGTGCCATCAGATCAAGGTCTTCGTCATTCCCTTCATGTCTGTCAACAGTTCTCATTTCCGTGTGTACTTTGGTTTTCCTCTATGTTTCTTACCATATTCGATTACTTAGGCATTTATATAGCTCCATAAGACAACGTGGACCGGTGAAGAGTAAAAGTTTCATACCATCCGTCTGCTATCAGTTAATGGACCGGTGAAGAGTAAAAGTTTCATACCATCCGTCTGTTATCAGTTAATGGACCGGTGAAGAGTAGAAGTTTCATACCGTCCGTCTATTATCAGTTAATGGACCGGTGAAGAGTAGAAGTTAAATCATACCATACCGAAAAGGTGTTTTGTCGTGAGATGTGTAGACCATGGTTAATGGAATTATACTCAATTCAGAGCCGGTGAACATCTTAGTAATAAAAGAACATTGAAGTGCGTTGACATACCATCCGTCTGTTATCACGTTAATGGAAAAATTGAATGGTGAAGAGTAAAGTTTCATACCATCACTGACACCCTAAAATTAATCTGTTATCAACTTAATGGACCGGTGACCTTTAGTAAAGTTTCATACCATCCGTCTGGGGTCCGGGTATAAACATCAGTTAATGGACCGGTGAAGAGTAGAAGTTTCATACCATCCGTCTGTTATCAGTTAATGGACCGGTGAAGAGTAGAAGTTTCATACCATCCGTCTGTTATCAGTTAATGGACCGGTGAAGAGTAGAAGTTTCATACCATCCGTCTGTTATCAGTTAATGGACCGGTGAAAAGTAAAAGTTTTATACCATCCGTCTGCTATCAATTAATGGACTGGTGAAGAGTAGAAGTTTCATACCATCCGTCTGCTATCAGTTAATGGACCGGTGAAGAGTAACACATTTTATCGAACTATTTTTCTTGTTTAAAAATTGATTGTGATTCTTTCAACAAAAGCACTGAATTAATGTTTATTGAAAAGTTATCTTCAATAACTGATTTTGCAAAGTGCAAAAATAAAATGTCGTGGACATTACACTTAAGCTAACATATTCAAGATTTCTGTTTTTGTGTATTTTAGAACGATATGAATGCGATTGCAAAGTGCAAACATTTTCTTTGTGTGCATAAATCTATGCATTAATAAAACAAATTTTACTTTATGCATGGACCCCCAAAAGCTCCGGGTCCCTAGGCTTCAGCCTACATATATATATATTTGTTCATTAGCCTTTTTCTGTCATTTTTCGTTAGTTTTATCAACTGTCCATTGCATTTTTAAAGATCCTTCTGTGAAAAACTCTTGCCTCCAGCGACTTTCTAGTTTTTAATTTATTAATTTGTCGTTTATTATCAAAGACTCTTTTTCTGTACAGTAATATTGGCTCGATTTAAGTGGACAGACAAGTTCACAACATTCTGTACAAAAAAAGTTATAAGAGAATGGCCATAGCTAAACGTCAAATCAAGAGAAAGTTTTCCCCCACGTTGCTCAACGGTTTTATATATCAAGGTAAATGTCAAACTAAAAAAGAATGATTCACCTTAATATAACATCTCTTATATCAGAAAAGGGACTAATCTTGGTGGTGCGAGGTCTTGTCATTGCGCCTCCGTTTCCCCCACCCACCCGTGCAGTACTGTATTACTATTAGAGACTCAATTTATTGATATTGAGCTAAATCACACTTTAATTTCAGCACGTGATGTTCATTGTAGCATTTTGTAAACACATACGAAGATTATTATGTTTCTAAAAATATAATGTAGGTAGTTATTTTAAAATTCATGTTAAATTGCTAATTACTAGTTTGAATCAGACGGGGTAATCAGTGATCTGTTTTTGAAATAATATAAACAAATAGGAAATCGAACAGTATCATAAAAGCAAAAAAATACAATTTGTACTTTGACGTTTTGTTTCATTTTCCTTGTTCTTATAAGATTTTCATGTTTTTATTTATTTATTTAAAAATACATTTCGGTGTCTCCTTCAAGTCGTCGCCCGGTGCGGCCGTACCACTTGCATCACCCTGCTCTTACTAACATGCTGCAAAGAAACTTCGCTCAAGACCATTATTGTTACATCACAGCACTGCCGTCATCTGGTGCGATTACATATCAATGCGCCTCCAAATATCACATATTCCTTGTGAGAGAATGGGCGCCCAATAAACACACTCGTGAATTAATGAGGTCATGCAAAATATATATATAGTTGTCGGGTGTATACAGGCGTAATTACATTTCAGTCGTTCATAAAAAATTCTTCGCTCCCTTGGATGTACAGGGCAGTAAGCAGACGCTTTTATTCGTCTCGCCTCACTGCCACGTTCTCCACCAATATTTATATGTTTTACACATCCGTCAGAGCGTCTCTCCTCAGGCAGTCGATTTAGACGCAATGATTCAAAACAGAATATAACTATATCAGTCTTCACGTTCGTCCAGTACCGTAAAGGTAGGTCGCTTGAGATCATGGCCAGATCAAGACCATCTTATTTTATCACATGTTTGCAGACAGTTCTATCAGATGAGCTGGAAGGGGCCTAACCAGGTGGCTGAATCACCTGGCAAAAAGCGTGTCTCTGCAGAGCTCACGGAGATTCATTATCAAACAGTTGTGGAGCTGTTTACCTCAGCGTCTTCGTTTCTGGACGCCCGGTCTTTGTTGAGCAGACGATGGTTAGAATACACGGTGACTGACGTGCTCTGGGGCCCTGACCTAAATACGTTGGTCTCGCTGCAAAAGAAAAGAGAAAATTGTGAAACTTTAACACGGGTTTGTCTCTTCTTTCTAACAACACATGAGCACTTTGTAACAACACATTAGCACTTTGTAACAACACATTAGCACTTTGTAACAACACATGAGCACTTTGTAACAACACATGAGCACTTTGTAACAACACATTAGCACTTTGTAACAACACATTAGCACTTTCTAACAAGTCTATGCATGTGAAAAATTGGAATTGTTATTGAAAAAATAAAGATAAAGGCTATACCATAGCAGAAACTGTCGTAGGGGAGTGAAGTGTTACAGACTTCACTATACTCGGTCCAGCATCGAGAAGTGGGGTGACCAGTTTCCTTCATCGCGGCCTATTCTTTCCCTAACTCAAAAGCAAAGTCAGGTACCCATTTACAGGGTAGACTTTGTCGTTAACAACACAACTCGTCACATTTGTCGCATGAACATCACATGAACCACTGTCAATTGTAAAAAGGCAATTCACAGAAATTCGTTAGCACTGTGTTATGTAAGGAAACAAATACACACTGAGGTTTACGGATCGGATTCCGTAACAAGGGCTCCGTCGTTATTTGAGCAACTATTAGGGATATGTAAACAACAATATTAATAGCTCAGTCATAACTGTAACAACACAATGAGCACTTTGAGGTAAAAGTCAACCTTTCGACATTGTTCACCTTTGTAACAACGAGATCTTCACTTTTTGTAACAACACATTAGCACTTTGTAACAACACATTAGCACTTTCTAACAAGTCTATGCATGTGCCCAATGGGTGGGCGCCCGTAGAATAACTTGGTGCGAATTGGAATTGTTAGCTTGAAAAATCTGCCATAGAAGATAAGATGGCCATCTTCCATTGCGGCGGACATAAGCAGCGTAGTCTAACGCCGTCATATCAGTAGCTTTGGGCCAGTGAAACAACTTAACACGACTTCACTCAATGCTAAATTCGGGAGTCCAGCACAAATACGAGAAGTGGATGGACCGTAAGAACGAATTCGTAGGTCCGTTTTAAGGTGAGCGTGCATATCTGTTTTTTATTCTTTCCTTCCAGTAACTCAAAATTCGCAAAATCAGGTAACCCTTGCTACAGCTGGGTATTACTGATCGTGTCAGTTTCCGTGAGATATAGAACCAGTTTTGTCAAGCTTTGCCGCAAGAGACCATCACTTTAACCACTCTGTCAATCGAACGCTCTGTTAGTAAAAGGCTAGCATTAATCCTCTATTCTGCTAATTCTAATTTTGGTTTTAAATTTATCAATTTCGATTTTTTTTCAAAATGATGAGATGCATAACCCTGTGTTATGAAGGAAACCCCTACGACCCATGACGGGTTACGGGTTGAGATGAGATGAGATGATTAATGTTCAGCCAACTGGGTTGGAACGAACACCGACTTTTGCTGATGACATACTCGTTTACAGAACTGGCTCTGATCCAAAAGAAATGATTAATAGCATACATGGGACACTACAGGAGGCGTTTAAATAGTGCAGAGAAACTGGCTCCAAAGTCAATCCCAAAAAGGCCTGCGTGATGTGGGGCTCCATAGTGAAAACAGACCTTCCAGATTTTACTCTTAATGGACATAAAATTGAAAAGCAAAAAAGCTGAAATACCATGGGGTTACATTCGATCGCGCGCTATCGTATAAGTATAAACATTTATAACACATAAGGAAGGGAAACCCGAGGCCTGTAAACAGTATTATTATCAATATTAATATCAATAATCTAGGGATGCCTAGATGGCAGGGAGGTTAGTGTGATTCGCTTGCATAGCTAAGCGGGGCTGTCGCACGGAAGGTCCTGGGTTCGAGTCCTGGGTAAGCCACTCACGTCTGTTGTTTTTTTGTTGTCTAGTATTCTAGTTCTTTATTTATTACGAGTGCCTGAAAACATACCTTTATGTTTGTCTAATATTTATTTATCGTATAAGTACCATGTTGATCACATTATACAGAAATGCAGGAGAGGTCTGGCATCTCTGAAAATAATAGCCACAGCGCATCTGGAGCAGATATTACTATATTTTCTGTATCATCAGCTAGTCATATCGGTCATTGAGAATGGGCTGGGAATATTAACGCTGTCAGTAACACAGTTTGAACGACTAGAACGCGTTCAAAATGAAGGGATGCGCAAAGTCTTCGGCTGTACACGAAATACCCCTATTGTGACAATGACGTACATGTTTGGAGTTCTGTCGATTAGATCCAGATATGCGATGACCCAAGCAAAAGCCTATATGCGAGTAACCACAGACAAACGGCACCTACTTCATGGAACCATAGCTGGCATTAAGTGAGCAAGAATAAAGAGGGAGATGTCATGGATGGCCCAGGCAGGGGCAACGATCAAGCTGGTGACCACAGTTGAAAATACAGTATATTCAAAGGCAAAGAGTAGAGTATGTCAGTTGAGAACTGGATTAGCTACCAGCAAGTTCTCATTACCCTTTGGTAGAGAGCGTAGAGCAAGTTCTCATTATCCTTGGTAGAGAGCGTAGAACTTGAGAACTGGATTAACTACCAGCAAGTTCTCATTACCCTTGGTAGAGAGCATAGAACTTGAGAACTGGATTAACTAGCAGCAAGTTCTCATTACCCACTGGTAGAGAGCGTAGAACTTGAGAACTGGATTAACTACCAGCAAGTTCTCATTACCCTTGGTAGAAAGCGTAGAACTTGGAGCAATGGGAATGCAGAACTCGAAATTAATGAACTGATACATGACCATGCCACGGATAATGATGGCATTGTGTATACTGATGGCTCTGTGAACTGTGGTGAGAAATCAGGAAGCGGTTTCTCTGCTAGGGTAAGTGGCAGAATCATTGTCGAACATAGCGAGGCTTACAAGATACTAACTTCCAGCATGAGAATGGAGGTAGAGCCAGCTACAGCAGCCTTAAGGTGGATATCTGAAACTTCATTAACAAAGGTATTCATTGCGTCAGACTTTCAGTCTATGATTCGAAAGGTTCAAAATGGTTGGCTACGGCATGAATGGAAAACATTCATAGAAGCTTCGAATCTGCAGGAGCTGGTGTGGATCTACTGTCCTAGTCATGCAGGGGTATGTGGTAATGAGAGATCTGACAGACTAGCGTCAAGAGCACCCACAGTGGTGACATTGGATATGCATAAGCGAGAGATACTGAGAACAATTAATGATCGCCTGTTAGAGAATGACACAGCAATAGATGAATCATCAAGGTTACGACTGTTGGAATTTGGCACCAAACGTAAGGCTAGCAGAGATGGACGTATGAGAGGATGCATCCGTCGTGTATACAACCAGCGAGCTACAGGAACATTTAGCATTCACACTCTTCGACATATACTGAGGGAGACTGAGCACCTATTGGTTTGCCCGGAGTGCAATTATGTCGATTCTGTTGAAAAATAACAAAAACAATACTATTATTAACAACACGAATATTCTAATGAAAGTTATGATTATTATCAATCTGTCAATTCCAACTATCATCATCAATATTCCAATTACGATTATTATTATTATCAATGATCCTATTACAAATAGTTATTATTTTTGTTATTATTATCATCATCAATATTCCAATTACATTAATAAAAATTATTATCAATATTCAAATTACAATTATTATCGCCAGTATTCGAATTACCATTATTATTATTAGTAATATTCCAATTACTATTATAATCACTAATATTCCAATTATTATTATTGTCATCGTCATCAATATTCCAATTCGAATTATTATTATCATCAATATTCCACATACAGTTAAGCCCTCTATAGGCATAAACGTAAGTCCCGTGGATCACCGTATAAAGCGAGACAGGGAGGCCTTCTACAAGGGACATAACTATCTTCCAAAAGGAAAACAAAAGGGAAATGCAAAAGGGAAATAACCAAATAGTTACAGTCATCTGGCATAACGTAAGTCGGGACTAATATGAATCTGTGCATGGAGCAGACAACCTCATCAATAACAATAACTTGCTACAGAAAACACTGCTGCAAAAGTATACGAATGCTTTAGTGCAGGCCTTCTACAAGGAGACCAGTTCCAATGGTGGCTCCATCTTCCAAAAGAAAAACAAAAGGGAAATAACAATGACAAATAGTTACAGTTATCTGTGCTGTTGCTTGTACAATTACCTATTCTAAAAATAAGGGGACAAGTTCTAATGGTGGCTCCAACTTCCAAAAGGAATACAAAAGGGAAATAACAATGACAAATAGTTACAGTTATCTGTGCTGTTGCTTGTACAATTACCTATTCCAAAAATTAAGGGGACAAGTTCTAATGGTGGTTCCATCTTCCAAAAAAGGACAAAACTAAAGCAGCCATCATGGAAATAATACAATCATATTTGACAAATAGATTACAGTGAATATCTTGTTGTGAATCATGTTGCCGTTGTATAATGGACAATGCCTCATATCACCGTATTTTCTAAAAATAAGGGGACACCAGTTCTAAACGAAATGGAACCTGGCTCACAGCATACTTCCAAAAGGAATGAACAAAAGATGTTTCAGAAATTACCTCCTTACAATGACCCAAATAGTTACTAGTTAAGGAACAGGTAGCAACAGAAAATCTGTGCTGTTGCTTACAACAATTACCTATTCTAAAAAAAAGATTTACTTTATTACTGCTGGCGTTAACATCTGATGATTCACTAATTAGTACCTTAAACCGTTATTTACAAGCACATTAGCTGATATTTATGGCAAAGAGAATGCTAATAATTAGATCAAGGAGTAGTATTAAATAATTGTCACGAGTATTTCGCAGCAGTACTCTGTATTTTGCAAACGTGATGGCTTATTGTAATAGGAATATCCTAATCAATTCCACAGAATCTGTGCATGACAACTCTTCGATCGTATGCCGACAAGATGATTTCCCGATCACCTCCTGCTATAAGATATATTTGTTGGGTCCACACAATCGTAGCAAAAAATCTCAGACGGTTTAATCATAATTACATTTGAAGTTGGGCACGAACTCCGTAGCACCGGCGAGAACCAAAGTGTGTGTATATAGGAATCACACATTCTGTAAATACTTTTGTGGTGGGTAGGTTTCTAATTTTTCCCACAGCAGTAGCCTTATGGCCTACTCTTTACGATTTCCAACTGCTGTGAGATTTTTAATGTGTGCAACTTGCACACGGAACCTTCTATGTTTTCGCCCTTATCCGAGAAAGCTAGGCATCCGATCTCACTACCCAGGAGACCAGGAAGGGGTATGACATCATTAGGACCACTGGTTCTGAAAAAATAATTTCCATAAATCATATTCCCTCTACTGGGAATCGAACTTGGTACCTTTAGAATTCGAAGCGGACACCATACCTCTTAACCACTCCGACCTCCTACTACTATTAGTACTACCACAACATAACAACAAACACTGTTTCCTACAAATGGTACTGCTTGTCTACCCCTCACCATTTGCAAGCATTTTTTACTTCCCCTTAACTCAGTAGTCCCCAAAACCCAGGGTCGTGACCCTTATTAACTCTTTAAGCCCCAAGAGCCAGTATACTGTACTTCCCGCTAGACCCATTTGGCCCAAGAGCCAGTATACTGGCTTTCGTATCTCTTGATCCTTTCTAGGGCTGTTTTCTAATTTTGACAACTCAAAAACGCTATCTTCTTAAAGTATAGCCATCCATTATGGACTTTTGTTATTTATGAATATGAACATTTAAAAAAAATTATTTCCAAACAAAAACAATAAAAACATGCTGGTATGGCCATTTTTGTTTGGGCCAAACCCACCTTTTTGCTTGGGACTGAAAGAGTTAAGTTTGCGAAGGTCTTCAGTAGGGTCGCGGGGAGCTGTGGTGATCTACTTTGGAAACACTGTGCTTTCTAAAGCTCTACTATAATAAAATCATGTCTATGTTCAGGGTTCGGAGTATTTGGAACTTGGAAAAAAGTGCGGCCAAAGTGTAACATTTATTTATGCCGGACGAAAATTCTTCCTGTGTAAAAAAAAAAAAATGTCTTTCCTGTAATCCCATTGATAAAGCAGTAGAAAATTAAAAACTAAATATTCTCCCAAATGTTAACTCACTTGAAGGAGAAGATCGCTTTCTATCTTACGCAGTTCACGAATAAAGTGTCTATTAGTATGCTAGTTTGCGTGTTATCACAGAGAATGTGAATGGATTTGTGTATCTTCTTCTTCTGTGAACCGTAGTCACCGACTGTCAAAACAGTCGTTGGCCATCACGCCTGGTGGCATCTTGTAGGGCAGCAACAAACTGCTTCCACTTTGCTCTGTCGGCGGCTATCCTTCGTGCAGTGCCCCAGCTATATTTAATTAGTAAACGCGTGTATACCACACTTTTCAGTGCCGCTAACTGAGGCCTAGTTCGAAATGACCTATAATTGGTTAAAAATAACATTTCTCCCTTCAGTCACCCAGAGATATACCAAATGATCCCATGGGACCTAACGGTAGAGTAATATCAACTGGTAGCCGTTTTCTAAGGGTTGCAAGGAGTGAAAAAAACAAAAAAAAAACAACAACACAAAAAACAAAACAAAACAAACATAGAGTCTCCACCAAAACAAGTTTGGAAACAACTACCTTAAGTTAAAGTACTTCCGTTTTCCTTTCTGTCATCATGTATCATTATTTCTCTTTTTTTCTCTCCTTATGGAGCATGGGAGCACTTGTGCAGCTGGTCGTCTTACAGGAAGTCTGCGCAAAAAATATTCATATGCTTTTGCAGTGATTTTTTCTGTAGTCGTTTCACATGATTTACAGGTTGCTAGCTTCACGCACGGCTCTTATATTTGTTACCTTGTTAGTGGCAAAGGAAAGGGGAAGCTACCTCAACTTGACACAAGCATAACTTATGAAGAGGCCAAGAGTTTTATCAAGCACAGATACAGGAGCAAATGGAAAGCAGAACATCCAGGCCACAATAAAAAACGATGCATATTACCAGCTCAGCAGAAGTGAACAAGTGATAATCTTCAGACTTCGCACAGGTCACAACAAATTGGGATACCATCTATTCAAAAAGTCAAAGATAGGAACTACTGATGAGTGTAACTGTGGCACTGATATAATGATTGCTGAACGTCTACTTCAAAGGTGCCCAACATATGAGGAACAGAGAAAACGCACACGGCCATCACCAGTACCATTCCTGGAGAAAATCTATGGATATCAACAGCCTCAGGCTGACCACTGCTTTCTTTGAATATATTATTAATGTTGATGTCTGAAGATGAACGAAGAAGCAGAAGATATTAATTCCCTCCATGATGGAGCGATTGGCCTATTCTTATTCCATCTGCTCACAGTGCCCTATGAGCTACACTGCCCTGTCTTCTCTGCCTCATCATTATTGTCATATATTTACTATCTTTCTTTCAATGTTCCTCATAAATTGTTCCATCTTCTATTTCACTGGCACTTGTCTGCGTCTTGTCTGGGTCTTGTTTTCAGTTCCGCATTGGTGATTTGTACCATTTCGATCCCTCTATATTTTACATGCACCTGTGCACCCAAGAATGTTTGACAGACATTCACCACTGACATCTAATGAAAATTAAGCCCGAATAATGTTAAGCATTCAACGATGAAATCAAATGAAAATCAAGATCCAAGACTTTTATATATTTGCAGATGACATAAAATGACAAACAAGCTCCAAGAATTTAATAAATTTTGTATATTCTTAGATGACATCAAATGAAAACCAAGCTCCAAGAATGTTAGACATTCACGGATGACATCACATGAAAATTAGCCTTAAAATTCTTAGAGAGTTTGGATTAAGCATTCGGTTGGTATCGAATACATTTGAAGCATAAGAAATCCCGAAACTTGTAAATGATGAAAGGGAAAAGACCCGGTATCACTTAATTGTATCAAACCAAGAATTCTCTACCGATACTAAGGGGCTGTGAAAGGGTTTTGCAGAATGTATGCGACCTCAAGGACGATAATCACCGTGTAGTTGCTGATGATATGCCTGGATACAAAGTAAAGAATACGTAGAACGAAAGCTCCCTCATACGATAGTAAGAGTCGACAAATATCAGGTTGTGGATAATCCTGACAAACTCATCATGGTAAACAAATGTGAACATAAACCATCCTGCGAGAGCATAAGGTTTCCTGCATTACAATCAGTTCCAGTAGTGGAATCATGCACCACGGAGAGCAAAAAAGGAAAATGAATGAACGAACGACACAAAGTTGGAAACATAAAGGCGATGGATGGAAAATGTAGCACAGTAGTTCATAGAACGGTGCACAGTCACAGCAATTTTTTAGATACGATGTGTCCAATTAATACTGATTTCTACACCACAATGGTCAGTGCCAATGCACGAAATGAGCAAAAGTATAACGAAAGCAGTAGATAGAAAGATCAACACGTTGACAAAGAAATCGTACATAATTCCGCAAGAGATATTACATGTATCACTCTGCTGCCATAGAACTTAGCTAGTACTTGCTTTCAAGTCAGTTGTTGAGGAATATAAAACAAAAAGACCAGACTAGCAATAAGTGTGTATGACTCATTTGACGATGTAGCCTTTTCTTTCCAACCAACAATTTAGATTGAAAAGAGTGGATAGCAGTCTAAACTGTAAAACCTTCGCCCGAAACTTTCATTTACGAAAAGAGGTGATGGATACACCACGACTAACATGCTGTAATTGTGTGAAGGTGTCAACAGCCATCTTCACATGGAACTTCGGCTGTAGTGGACTTAAAAGCCTTCTGCCTTGTGTCATGATGGTGTACTCTGATAGATTCTGTGCTGTACATCTCTTGGTGTTATATCCCATTTATAACGCTGTCTTCCTCCAGCAAGTTTGCCTTCAACTCGTCATTCCATTGCGATTATCATTTAATGTGTTCTGTCTTTTTATATGGCTAAAACAATCATATCTCATTCATTGATTCTCTTGTCATTCATAACGTTTCTAAGACCTCTTTATTTGTTTCTTCTCCTTCCATGAGTTCTCATTCCTCTAAATATCCACATGACAAGGGCCTTAATACTTTCTTCTAACAATTTATTGTTCACGTATCCACACCATACAGACATGAAGAGTACATGTAAGACAGAATGATTCTCAGATTTTTATTCGTAAATTATTTGTTTAGATGTTAGTATGTGTCTCATGTTGTTGAATGTAGCTGTGTCCATTCGTATTCTCGTATTATTTCTGTTTCATGTCTTCCATCTTCAGTTTTTTTGTGTCCATGCTATGAGAAACTCTTGACTGAAGGATGGTTAATGAACCCAAAAAAGCAGCCCAACAAATGCAGCATGGCCAGTAGAATATACGGGAAAGAGATCACATAGGTCTTTGACTTGAAAAGGTACATGACCAATAAATCTCAAATGACTCAGCTTCATTACCAAACCAGTGAAGGATAGCATATAAATAATCGCTGAAAACCCGAGAATTCTTAGTGTCTCATGTCACGAAATATGTTCGTTCTCTTTTCTGGTTTTCACTCCTCTCTGGCATTATTACTCTGCCATTCCATTTACTTGCTAATTCTTCGGTATTCGTTGTTTTTGCATTCATCGTCCAAGGTTTTCTTATCACATCTTGTCACACCTCTCACCCACTCCTCTCTTATGGTTATTTTCTCCTTTGTTATCGACGACGCTTAGCGAAGGAGCGACCTTGCCACAATGACTTTTCGATTATCGCCAGCTCCAGACGGAGTAAGAGTCTACACTGAGCAACACTCCTATTGTTAACCCGGACTTTTTATCTGGGGAAGACGCACGAAACCATGCTGTCTCTCAATAAGGTGCTAGTTTGCAAACATGACGTGACCAAATACACGGTCGATCTCACTGAGATGTAGGAGGATTACAATTTCGATACAGATAGAAACTACTAATGAGTGTAACTGTGGCACTGATAAAATGATTGCTGAGCGTCTACTTCAAAGGTGCCCAACATATGAGGAACAGAGAAAACGCATTTGGCCAGGGATGTAATACTTCCGGCAGATGAAATTTGTTGTGATAATCAACTACCAGAAAGTAACATATTGGAGGAGATTATAATGTTAGATCTGTGAAGAAGTGAGTTTGTAAACATGACTATCACATAATTTGGTTCGCCCTCTTTTCCTCTCCGGCAGTATTGAACTACCTTTATTGTGCGTACTAATCATGTGCACATTTCGATCGTCGGCACATTCTATTTTTCTACCTTTCGACAGTATTGGTATTCTCGAGTCAATGTTTACACTCCTTCCATTCATTTGTGTCGTGTTTGTTTACCTGAGAGTTATATACAAATCAGACCAGATTGACGGGGAAGGTTATTTTCGTGTAATGATGCCCAGTGGTTGTTTGCATAGGAAGTGCCGGTCACTTATCGATCTAATGGCATATTACAGACACACCTGAATAAGCATCAGGACAAGCTTGTTAAAAGCAAGCTGAATGTAAGAGATTGCGAATGTAAACATTACCGAGAATAGACGGATATAGCTACTCCTTATACGGAAAATTGACCGTTTGAGTTTTACAAACGCTTGTCATGCAGACAATTCCACGAGGAAAGCCGTATAACATGAACTTTTGAATGTATTGGCTGGCATTTGATGCGCGAATAGACATTCACGGTGATTGGAAGTTTTGTCGGAAACGCCACATGTGCGCGTGGGCCGAGAACTGCAATATAACGTAGAACATTTTATATATACGACACTGCATTCCAGAATCGTCAAAGAGACAGCTCGGACTGAAGCCACGAAAGAATAGAGTTAGAATTCTGACCTTATATGACCGGACAAAACACTTATCGGAACTCCTTCTGAACAATACATCATGGAAAATGTACCTGTTAATACAGGAAACCGGACTCCTACAAGACCTATTCACAAAAGCCACAGTGGGATTCTTTAATAGAAATAATACCCCAGATGTGTGTTCGAGGCATCTGTATCATGTTGCCGAGACTATTTAAACTGAGCAAGAAGTCTAGAGTTTCCAACCTGTATTGGGTTCGTGGGACGAGACCATTTCATGGTTTAAGTCTTCAAGAACATTCGTGCTACGAGTCTGTGATTAACAAAACTGATTGTCGGCACTATATGGCAACATCAGACGGGCCTGTGAAGATATTCAGCACTGACAGCAGGAGAGGTTACCCCCTGCGCCTTTGCTCGGGACGTGCCCGTTATCACAGAGAGACGAACTGATGACCAACAGCAGCAGTGCTCACCAATTTTTAGCCAAGTGTCTATTAAACAGCCTACAGCAACGAACATTTACTTTCCATCAAGTATCGATGATGATAACATAATCTTTTTGCACCCCATCGAAGCAGAACCTTGTTTATTTTTAAATGTTACACCATAATTGATCATTAAATTTGTTATATGTTGTTTTACAAATTCCTAGTTGATTCAGTTATTATAGGTAGGAGTGCACACGTTTGAATCTATATCTTTAATATATATATATTTACACCTATAGAGCCAATAATAATAATAAGACTTTTAATGTTAATTCAGTTGGGGGCTTGTACGAGCTAAATTAAATAATACTTCTTCACAAAAGTTGTCTGGCAGATAAAAGTCAACACTGATAAGACACATTCAGCATTGTTCTTGACTTCTGAAATATGTTGTGACGACTCTCTCGAAGTAAAAGCACCATCATCCTTCTACTGTATCTCTGCCAAGAGTAATCACACCTTTGAAGACCCACATTAGATACTCTAGGTTTTGGCCATTGTTGGACCATCACTGCAGAGAAAAGGGGAGGCAACTCTTGATAATGACAGGCGAAACGGAAGAAGCAAGACCTTATATGGTTTTGCAGTTTGAAAAGCACACGTAAAGGGCAACAATATCTTATGTTGTCATGTATTACATGAGTGTAGTAGGGGTGGAAAGGGGGGAGAGACCATGCAAAAATCAGACACTTATTCGCAATTGATTTGGCGTTGGAGATGCTAATATTGACTGCTCATGATTGGACCTCCTCTAAATAGCAATCTGGGTGTGTGGGAGAAAACTTCACATATTCTACAGCGTTGTAAGACTGCTTTACTGATTTCCAATTTCGTTAAGAAGAAATCATAGACAGCCAGGAATACGGAATATTAGGACCCAAATATAGGACAGGACGTGACTTGTAAGATTAGAAGAGAGTAACCCCAGAGACATCACTTTGCACCTTAAGTTCTAGGATCCTACTTCACCTGTATTCAGTTAGACAGCTAAAACACCTGAAAGGTACGACATCTTAAACAGTTGCCCGACAATATTAGGACGCCTGTGAAAAAAAAGTCTGTGCTCGTCCTGAAAACTCGGTGTAAGTTGTAATATGTACATTTTATAATTTTATATTTGCATTTTCTTCTTCTTCTTCTTCCTCGTTCGTCCTGAAAAGGACGGTGGTTGCGTTGTGTCTGTTTACGCCTAAGCTGTGATATCTGCACCTTTCGGTCGACACATCCGACTTCTGCACGGCATTTTTTAGGACCGGGTTTGCCTTCCCATTGCGATCCACACTCGCTCAGCCAGACTGCACTGCTGCAGACTGTTTCCAGGACCACCACGTGGAGGTGGAGTGCGGTCTTGACCAGCTCTGATTCGCTGGACGCAGGCAGTCAAGCTATTGAGTCGCTGACTTTTGCGTTCTCAATTGCTGTGTGTATATAGATATATATCTATTTCAATTGCCGCCTTCTGCTTCCAAATGCAATTTCATCCGACTCATTGGGGTTAAAATAAACACATTTGTCTCCTTTCAGTTTACAGTACAAGTTTGTGATACACGTTGCCAACAGACGCTAGATACCAACATCCCAAGAATCTTGAAGACGCTAGACAACTCTTGTGATTTCCTCAGCCTTAATGCAATAGACATGCTACAGAAACCAGACTTGACTATTGTAGAGCAGTACAGTCCAGAACACTCGTGGGAACCAACAGCGACTGAAGTAGACGTCACCCGACCCCACACCGGAAGCTAAGTACCATTACAGCGCAACCAAAGAACATTTGACAATTGTCTATAATTTCCACCACAGTTTAAATCATCCGATGATGATAAATATCATCGCTTCTTTTTTTATTCTTTTTTTCATATTGTTCTAAATACATAAACCAGATAGAGCTATTAGATTAACAGTTGCTGAATCACCTTCAGCTGGGGGCCCAGAAACACGAGCGAGAATAAATTACCTCACAGAAGGGGAGGGAGAATAACAGAGTCGATGATTTCAGTTGTTATGTTTGCTTTTCTTTAAAATCCCGTGAGGCTCCCTTAAATAGAAGCATCGTTTTTATATTTTTGTCTCTGCCAATGCATGGAGGCAGTTCTAGAGTCATTCTTATATGACCACCAGTTGTGCACAATGCTACAATATATGTACGTCGAAGTGAACCTATGTCTGTGAGGCTAATTACATCCTCATTGACTCTTGAAATCATCCACATACTTCCAGGGATTCCCCCTGTGGTGAAATTTGTTGAGATCCCAGCATTACACACTAAGCTTGGAGAAGTCACTTGAGCCCCAGGCGTAATTCTTTGGTTTTGAATTGGTTGACTTCGTGCTGAGGAATCTCACTATGGACCCAGTGATAGGCAGGGGAAGCTGAGAAGTGGCTGTGTGCAGGACGTGACAATTCCATGGGAGAGCCCAGAACCAGAGCACAGTATTTTAGCTCTACATAGTTGGAGAGCCCCCTTGGATGGCCGGGAATGCACAGTATGCCATATACTTCTTACTCCTAGCTTGAGACCAGATGTGACGATCCTTTAAATACAAGCCAAGCTAGAGAAACTGGAGCTCATCACTTCAACTCAACAGTTTCGGAATGGCAGAAAAGCCACAGAAAAAGTCTAGATCTACAGTGTAGATAATACCAACGAGTCTTCAACTTGGTATTGGCTGCTAAAGAGTGAGAAGCTCAGCAGCCCTAGTTAAACAACAACAACAACAACAACAACAACAATCTCTGCCAAGAGAAATCGTGAGCGAAGGTTGTTATCTTTCAATACCGTCATCATTATACTCTAAATCTGGCGACAGTTTGACCGCTACTGCGGAGCAGGGGAGACGATACCGTAACACTCCAATAGGTTAAGAAAAGAAAGACACTGGATTACGTACTCTCACATGCAAGGTATCACTGAGACAAGGGCGATATACGTGACGACACAACAAAGAATAATATGCATTGGGGATCGAGTCATGGACCATTGAGCTCGGAAGCCAGTGTACTAAGCACTACGCTATTGCGGCTCATGCCTGGTAACGTAGGTGATAATGTCTCTTCACAACTTCCGGTCTCCAGTACTGTTTATCAGTTCTGTTATAGACTTCTACCAATGCCCGGATGTCAATCTGTCAAGTATCCTCTATCACTTTTTCCTCCAATCCTTTCTCTTGTCACAATATATTCCACCTTCCTGGACCAATATTACAAAAGTGAAATCATCGCTTTTAGAGAAAAAAAATATGAAGAAAAATATTCATTAAATCAGCGTTTCTATAACTGTGTTCCACGAGCTACTGAAAGGTGTTCCGCGTAGAAAAAAAAATGTACAACCGGTTGCTAATAACTGATTTTCAAACATTATTTTTAAAATGGATACGAAATCCATTTTCAATCACAGCCAAATCAGCATGCTTATCAGCTCTTGATTATGAGAGTTTGATTGATGTGACTTCAGACTCACGAATAAAAGAAAGATTTAATGAACTTTCCCCAAATGATTTTCGGAGCAGTGTTTTGCAAGAATGCCCCAACATTGCAAAACGCCGGCCGCCCCTTCCCAGAGTTGCCACTCTGGTACCCAAGTCACAGCATGAGGCTGGTTTGAGTTCGACCCCAGAGCCGTTATCGGTCGTTAGAAAGGGTATCCCACCTCAACTGGGGAAGATGTCATGGACCATTGAAGCTCGGAAGCCAGTGTAAATCTTATAGATGGGAGACAACGAAATTGCACTCATGTGCTGGTTACGTAGGTGATAAACTATTTTCACACTTCCGGTAGTTACTAGTTTACGTAGTTCTGATTCATAGAATTAGCTATAATGCCGGTTTTAATAAACTGTCAAGTAACCTCATATCGTTTAAGCAAAATCACTAAGGGAGATAACAATATTATTAGCGCACCTTTACAGTTAAGAGAACGGAAGCAAGTAAAACGCAATAGTGAAAGAAATAAAACAGTTATTGAAACATTCACGGGGTTGACAAGTAGGCTTAAGCGTAAAAGGTGAGATTCCGTGAGTGAACTGAGAAATAGACCAATCGCATTAACTTGAAAAACAGAAATGTAGGAACCGTTGCTAATAAATTGAAGGACAAACAGGGCAGTATTATTAAAATGCGATACGAAATTTACATTTTCAATCCCACCAGAAACCAAACAGAGCAAGACATGAAATTTACTTATCAAGATCTTGATTATGAGAGTTTGATTGAAATGTAGACATTCAGACTATGAAGTAAAAGTAAGAATTAATGAAGAATAGCTTAAAAATTGATTGATAAGTTGTGCTTTAAGAATAGGGCCCAAGGGGTGCTACTAGGACTGTGATAAGTAACGGATTCGGTAAAATCGTGTAAGAATACTTTTTGACTCTATTATGCCAACTACAAGAGAATGTGTTTCAGAAATACGTTCAACATAATGTCAGAAGGTAATGACGCCCACATTTAAGGGAGCGAGCAACAGAACAGAAAATTGAGCAAAGGCACAATATAGAAACAGGATAACTTGACGTAGCCAGGATGGGCCATACAGAAGATGAGACATTGTTATTAAACAAGAAAATTCACAGAGCTTTCAAACTGTCGTATTTATGTACCAAAAGTATCGAAGCGAATATATGATGGTAAAAAACAAAAACATTCTTCTCATTGAAGTAAAATGTACTTGTGCATGTACTTTATTTTTATTAGTAATAAAAATAAACATGATTAAACTCTGATGGTTTTAATTATTATTATTTTAGCTGTATTAATTACTTTCTTTATTTACACAGCTTAAACTTAATTTTAGTTAATCGTAAAATATAATATTAACTTGTAAGAGGCTACCTTAAGCCCAATTTTTAGGATCATTGTTCCGTCACTTCATTTCAAATGAATAAGTGTTACATGACCAAAACAGTTTGAGAAACGCTGCATTAGATAAAGAGATTGCATTTTAACCGGAAGAACCCACTTCTACAGTGAACAGAAAATACCACTTTGTGAGAAAGATGCCACATTTGTGTCGGACAGAAGCCAACGGAATAACTCCACTGGTACATAACGAAATTTGCCATTTCTGCACTCTGCGTCTTCTCGCAGATTATAACATTTGAGCTGCAGTGCCGTTTGAATCTGGATTAGATGAGCAGCGTGCTTTCAAATTGTCCTGACACAATTATCAGGGGTCATGGAGCTAAGACATGAGGGGTTCAGGTCACAAGTCATAGCTGTTGAGGTAGGTGCAAGAGGTTTATTGGCAGCCTCGGTATACAATCTAAAGAAACAAATAGCCATGCTAGGACAGTCAAGAACATGGACACTTAAAAGATTTGTCGAAACTGTCAGAAAAAGACAATTCTGGCGGCTGTGGAACAACCATGATGGCTACTAAGATGATAACAGCAATTATGTATACAAAAAATCTCTTACTTTCACAACAAGACTGAGAGAGATAACCTCAACTTAGCAGGATGGAGAATGTTAGGTGTGAATAGCCCATTTAGACAAGGCAACCAAGGTCAAGTGGGTTCAAGCGGAAAAAACATTTAACATTCCTGTTGGAATCATGACCCAATTGACCTCGTCCTTTCTTCTTCTTTTCCTTTTTTCGTCCATGCGGAGCATAGAATCCCAACAGTAGCTGGTCCACTTACACGAAGCATTCATTGTTCTATGTGCAGCTGTCGTTTTTGTTGCAATATGTTTTACACACTGAGGTTGCCTGTCCCATGTACAACCTTATTTTGGTCATCTTTAACGACATGAATGAAGGAGTAGTAGGTTATTCCTGTTTTGTTCTTAGATAACCCCGGGAGCTAAACCAGGAGAGCCCGTCCCCCTACAGTGTAGGGGGTAAAAGGGCGAGATACTTGTCTGAAAAAATAGGGTTGGATCTGAGGATCAGATTATCTCCTGTTGTAATGCTCTGTGTAGTTTCCTATCGTTAAGAAATTTGCGATTTCTGCGTTATCGTTAAAACTTTTGCCATTTCTTTGCACGAAGTCACTTTCACAATGGAGGGTGCATTTTTTTGTTAACGGAAAAACAATCACTTATTCGCCTTAATGAGGCCGTTCCTCTACGTGTGGACAAAAGCGATGCCTACATGGGAAAGACGAACTTTCCACGTGGGAAGGAATGTAATTTACTTCTGATTGGAAGACTTACCAATATTACCAAAGCTCAAACATCAGAACATCAAAATGGAAACTAAACGACAGCTGCTAAATAGTATATTCTTCCCAACTCTTTGCTATCATTGTCAAACATGGTCCCTGACCAAAGGACCAGAGGAGAAAATGGCATCCACTGAGATGAGATGTGTCAGAAAAGCAAATAATGTTACCAGGACACAGAACGAGAAATGATGACATCATAAAAATTGTAGGAACTACATCCTGCATCAAGTATACAGGACACAGAACATCAAGTATACAGGACACAGAGCATCAAGTATACAGGACACAGAACATCAAGTATACAGGACACAGAGCATCAAGTATACAGGACACAGAACATCAAGTGATTTGGCCATCTCATGAGAATGAAGCCCGAAAAATTACCACTACGCGCCTACAACCCTAGATGATCTGGGTTCAGAACACAATGAAGACCAACAGGCAGATGGACAGACACAATCACAGACATCCTACAACAGCACGGGCTCACAGCAGCCACAGCGACACACTTGATTCAAGAACGAAAACTTCATCTCCCCACTACGCTTCACGGCAATCTTCTTCTTCTTTCACCTTTTAACTCCCCAAGGAGCATACGCCTTCAAAAAAACATATACCAAGTCTTCCTGCCCCGTGCCACCAGCTCAAGATCTGTCCATGCCTTCTTCATGCCTTTATGTCTTCTGTGTCCAGTTCTGTTCTCCATGTTTTCATTGGTCTTCCTTTACCTCTCTTTCCCTGAGGATTCCAGAACACGGACTGCCCGGTAATACTATCAGCAGGTTTCCTCAGTGTGCGTCCTTTCCATCTCCAGCGTCTTTCTCTGATCTCTTGTTCCACTGTCGCTTGTCTGGTTCTTGTCGTCAGCTCCAGATCTTGTCATACCAGTGGATAGAACTCAGAATATAACAAAGTCTCAATAGGAAGTGAATGTTCAATCATTATACAGATTACGTTGCTTTAATGTGACCCCCCCCCCCTCCCCCCTACCCCCATTGTCTGAAAGTGATGAGGACAAATATTAATGTCTTAATGTGTATGGCAAAAAATTATTACAAGACACGGACTGTGTTTCAATATAGTTACGGTAATAATCAGTGGAATGTTGGAGAAATCATCATCAACATCACCATCATTTCCCGTGTCGCCCCTTATGAATCATGGAATCCTCGCTGCAGATGGTCCCTTGTATGAAGCCTGCCAGTATCATGGTATTCATGTACTACTAGGCTGTGTCTGCGACAATTAGTTTTACATTATGAGGTTGCTAGTCCCATGCACATAAGAAACATGCATAATAATAATAATAATAATAAAAATAAGGTTACACATGCGGGATGAGTTTAATAATAATAAATTCTTTAAGCACCAAACACGGCGCATAAGGCAGAAACCAGTGCTCTCCAGGTTGTTCGTTGTGACGCCACTCCTCTTAACTCTTGCACATTATTTAGGCCCAACGTTCTTCCTTCTCTTGTTATTGTTCTTCTAAGTGTTTCTTTTGGCCTTCCTTTTTTCCCTCTTACCCTCAGGAACCCAAGTGAGCGCCTGTAGTGGTATTCTGTTGTTTTGCATTCGTAGGACATGACCGATATATGACCATCGTCTTTTCCTTATATAGTCGGAGACATATTTCTGCTAGAGTCTTCTCTTATTTGTCGATTAGTCTTGAATTCTTTCCAACTGATGTTCATGAGTTTTCTAAGACATTTGTTCTCGAATGTATTCAGCTTGTTCTCCAATGATTTTGTTATTTTCCAACTTTCACAGCCGTATGTTAACACTGAGATAACATTTGAATTAAACAGACGAAGCTTGGTATGTATATTCAGTGATCGTAATTTCCAAATGTTAGATAATCTATTGAAGGCGCTAGCTGCCAAAGCAATTCTAGTAAGAATTTCTCTTGTGTCACCATCCTGAGTTTAAGAAGCCATAAATTCAGCAAGGATGAAGCTCGATTAATATAAATAGTCACGTGATATTACCGTTTCTGGGACCACACAGTATATTATAATACACAATCTACTTGTTCAGTTTACTAATCAATGGAAAGTTACACAAAAACGTATAGCGTAATGTTTAAAAAAAGACATGAAAAGCATGGGAACAGAGTTCTGTCATTTATCTTCTTGTCTTTCATCCAGTTCTGTGAATTCGGCAGAATACAACGGAAAAAGGGGGGAGGGGGGGAGGGGGGGGGGGGGAGAGAAAGGAAGAACTCACTAAAACCTCTACAGTACAAGTTTAAGAAATGGTTCAGAGCACCTTCTTATTTAAAAAAAAAAAAAAAACTGTCTATCTATTTCTCTTACTTTCTATGTCGTGCTATGTCTATCTCCTCGTCTCCCAGTCTTTATCTCTCTCCTCTCTCTCTCACAGTATCTATCACTTCTCTCCTTGTCTTTTACTTCGCCTTTGTCTGTTTCTCTATATTATTTCTTTCTGTCTTCCACTGTCTCCCAGAGTCTCTGCCTCTGTATGTCTCTCTTGATCTTACTCTGTTCCTGTCTCTCTCATTCTCTGTCTGTGTGTCTCTCTCTCTTAGTCTTTTTACTCTCTTTCTGTCTCAACCTTTACCTCTGCATCTGTCTCAGTCTCTTAGTCGTTATCTCTGCCTCTCCCAGTCTATATTTCTGTCTCTGCCAATCTTTACCCCTACCTCTACCTCTATCTCTTCCTCTATCTCTGCCTCTCCCAGTCTATATTTCTGTCTCTGCCAATCTTTACCCCTATCTCTACCTCTATCTCTACCTCTATGTCAGTCTCTCTGTCTCTATCTCTGCCTCTCCCAGTCTATATTTCTGTCTCTGCCAATCTTTACCTCTATCTCTACCTCTTCCTCTGTCTCTATCTCTGCCTCTCCCAGTCTATATTTCTGTCTCTGCCAATCTTTACCCCTATCTCTACCTCTATCTCAGTCTCTCTATCTCTGCCTCTCCCAGTCTATATTTCTATCCTAGTCTCTGTTTCTACCTCTATCTGTATTTCTATCTCTGTCTCCCTCTCTCATTATTTATCTCTGCCTTTGTCTGTTTCTCTCTCTCTCTCAGTTCCTATCACTATTACTCTCTATCTGTCCGTCTCTCTGTCTCTAACTCTACCTCTCTCTCTCAGCTTATATCTCTTCCTCTGTCTGCCTCTCAGCTTATATCACTATCTCTGTTGCTCTCTCATTCTCAGTCTCTGCCTCTGCCAGTCTCTTTCAATCTCTATCTTTCTGTGTCTCTCTGTCTCTGTCCATGTCTGCTTCTTCCATTCTATCTCACAGTCTTTATCTCCGTCAGCCTGTACCATCCCAGTCTTTATCTCCGTCTGCCTATACCATCCCAGTCTTTATCTCCGTCTGCCTATACCATCCCAGTCTTTATCTCCGTCTGCCTATACCATCCCAGTCTTTATCTCCGTCTGCCTATACCATCCCAGTCTTTATCTCCGTCTGCTTATACCATCCCAGTCTTTATCTCCATCTGCCTATACCATCCCAGTCTTTATCTCACTCTCCCAGTCTTTATCTCACTCACCATCTCTCTCAGTCTTCATCTCTGTCACTCTCGGTCTATCTCTGTCTATCCCTCCCAGTCTCTGTCTACCTCTGTCCCAATCACAATCTCTCTTATTCTACCGCTGTCTCTCTCATATCTTCTATTTGTCTCTGCCTGTCCCTCCCAGTCTCTATCCGTGCCTCTTTCAATCTCTCTGTCTCCGTCTGTCTCTCACAGTAGCTATGCCTCCATCTGTTTCTTTCTCAATCTCTATCTCTTGCAGTCTCCCTCTCTTTCTCTCACTGTCTTTTTCACTCTCTCAACTCTACCTTTTTCGTCTACATTTATGTTTGTCTGTCTGTCTAAAGTTGGGTTTCCAGCTATTTTTCAATCTCTACACCACAACGAACACTCTGGCAGACACTCTTAAATGTCTCTATACTGACGTTTCAAACACGCTTATATCTATGCCATAACTTTCTTCTGTCCACAACATTCATGGCTTTCAATCAAGTTTTATGTCTTTCTATACGCCCCAAATGTTTTATTTGCCCGATATGACTCAGTTTAATTAATCCGTTGTCCGTTCATATTTTTTTTCTTTTTATTTGCTTCTGTCTGTTTTCATGATATGACATTTTCAGCATAGCAACAGTTCA
This sequence comes from Oreohelix idahoensis, assembly GCA_024509875.1. Taxonomy (NCBI): domain Eukaryota; kingdom Metazoa; phylum Mollusca; class Gastropoda; order Stylommatophora; family Oreohelicidae; genus Oreohelix; species Oreohelix idahoensis. The sequence continues at coordinate 670,858 of JAMPIV010001233.1, read as the reverse complement.
AAGATGGCTGATTTCTGAGTTTACTTTCTCTCTTTGTCTGTCTCCTCTCTCTCTCTTTCTCTCCTCTCTCTCTCTCTCTCTCATTCATATATATATATATATATATATATATATATATATATATATATATATATATATATATATATATATATATATATATATATATATATATATATATATATATATACACAGTAGAACCTCTGTATTCGGATGCACCTGTATTCGTAAAATCCAGTATTCGGAAAAAAATTTGGAGAAAAAAATGTACCGATTTTCGTAAATGTCGCTATATTCGGAACGGCTTGGAAGAAGATTTGATTGGGGAATACAGTTCATTAAAACGAAATTTTTACCCCCTAACACCACCCCTCTAATCCAACCCATGGATCAGCAGGTCATTGCTAATTTAAAAAAAAAACTGTACACAAAATTCCTGCTTCAAAGATACTTTGATGTGACCAATGCCTCAATTCTTACCCTCAAAGATTATTGGAAACACCACTTCAATATCCTCCATTGTCTGAGGATAATAGATAAAGCATGGGAGGAAGTTTCTTTGAGGACACTGAACTCTGCCTGGAAGAAATTGTGGCCAGAGTGTGTGGAAGGCAGAGACTTTGAGGGTTTAGAGCCCGAGGGTGTGGTGGAAGAATTGTGCAAATAGGCACTCACTTGGGATTGGAGATGAACAATGAAGACGTAGAAGAGTTGTTGGAGGATCACAGGCAGGAGCTCACCACAGAAGACCTGCAAGCCTTGTACAAGGAGCAGCAAGCAGAAACTGTAGCTGAGATACTTTCTTCTTCAGATGATGATGACAAGGGAGCCAAGGTTTTCACTGGGAAGATTAATGAATTGCTTTTTCATTGGGCTAAAACACAGAACATAGCGGAGAAATGGCACCCTAACACATTGCTGTAGTGAATAGAAGCAATAATATGTACGAAGACAATGTGATTACACACTTTAAACAAATTTTGAAAAGTAGGGAGAAACAGTCAACAATCGACAGGTTCTTTACCCCAGCAAAGAGGCAGAAAAGAGCCACAACATCTGAAGGACAGCTACCTGATGTTTTTATGGAAGGTGACTCTCCTTCCAAACAATAATCTCCCTCCTCCACATCACTTCCCCCACACCATCATCACTCCTCAGTAGAGGTAAGGTTCATCCTACATTTTCATTTTTACTTGTACAATATTTCATTATTAATGTTGTTACAGGGTTCATGTATGATTTTTTGCGTGTACACGTTATTTTACAAATCTAATTAACCAATATTCTGACTTAAAAATGGTTTGTGAATAGTAACTTTCGGGGTCTGGAACGAATTAATCCAATTTACATTATTTCCTATGCAAAAAATTGATCCAATATTGAGAAAATTCAATATTCAGAACACTCTCAGGAACCAATTAATTCCGAATATAGAGGTTCTACTATATATATATATATATATATATATATAGATATAGATATATATATATATATATATATATATATATATATATATATATAGATATATATATATATATATATCCTTTATATAATGGTATCGCCATTAAGCCCCTTTAAAATTAAAATTCCATGACCAGGCCCCACTCCCACATGCTACTATGAGTTTTGCAAGAAATGGTGTGCTGTGCCTTACCTAAAAACTGCCCGTAGCTTGAAGTGGGTTCCTGTATAAAAGGATTCAAATCAAAGAACACAAAGTCACACTGTGCACTAACTATTCTCTGTATTTCCGGCAGGTACTAACATATGCATATTGGTACCATTACCTAACCTACTAGTTTAGAGATAACTATTTCAGACAAGCTGGTCGGTATCACGCGACAGACTAGGCAAATAAAAATACAGAAATCAACATATTTCATTCATCTCAACCCTCCCCCTCCCCAGTTTTTTGCGAAGCATGGAACCACTACTGTATCTGGCCATCTCACGAGAAGCCTGCATCATAGCACGTGCTCCAGCAGAAGTGGTTATTGCAGCAATTTGTTTACATTACTTGGTTTATAAGCCCAAGTCCAACCTTCCATTAGTCGTTATTTACGACACGCATGAGAGAGCAGTAGTTCTAATTTTTTTTTAATATTAAATAGGAGATCCGTTCAACCGAGACACAGGGTCCATCGGTTATATTAGGGCGCATGTCCAAATACAAACGAATTCGTGGTCTGGTAATCTTTGCCTTAATCTTTCTTTGTCTTATCAGAGAGATAATGGAACTGCTGCGCGAGACGATCAAAATATTGGGCTTTATCTTCGATTAACCGTGCCGTCAACATGAACGTGAAGACACCAGTAGACAACCTCAGATTACTGACATCTCCGTAAAGATTTTTCTCGACGTACTGGCGACGGCCATTGTCATGTGATCTGTCTGTTTTCCGCACGTGAGAGACTACAGCAGCAGATATCGAGCAGTCGTTGCAACAGATTCTCAGGCACACGCAGCAGTAGTTCTTATATTTAACTTGCGAAATATATGGTATCTAAGCTTGTTGTACACCCGTGTGTTACCGGGGCCCGAAAGGGGAGCAAAGAATAGTAACACTGCACCCTACCACGCATGTCGTAAAAGGCGACTAAGGAGGGTATGGGCATGGGGCTGTTTACCCCATCCCGTAAAAACTTCGCACAGTGGGCTGATCGCCTGCTTGCCAGCCAATCTGATTGCGGAAACAATGATAGATTGTTTGGTCTGTTTTTGTTCCACAAAGACGCCACTAGGCGTGGTGGAAACAGCGATAGATTGATCAATTTGTTGTTGCCCTAAGACGCCACTAGGCGTGCTGGCCACATACTGCTTTGCCGGTTGGTGGCTAAGGATGGAAGAAGAAGAAGAAGCTTGTTGTGGCTTGTGCTGAATCTGAAGACTATTACGTGTTCTCTTCTATTTATAGACTCTTACGTGTTCTCTTCTATTTATAGGCATCGTTTTTCTAGTGTTCTGAATGTTTTCTTTGCACTTCTTGTATCAGATACAGAACAGAGCACTCCAACTCAAGAGTCAGACCCCAGTCATTTTACTTAAGGGCCCTGACCAGCGGTCAGCAAAACAGACATGTAGGTGCCACTGCTCATAAATGACGTAGGCCTTGTTGTTTTTTCGCTGGTGGGAGGCACTTCTGCATAGAGTTGGTAAGTTCCTGGAGATTACGGTTTATTTTCAGGGAATCATCATCCTGAAATGTCTTGCTAGGAGACGTTCTTGAGCATATCCCCTCTAATACGTCAGTCTTCCACATTGTCCATTAATTCTGTTGTTGAATTCTTCTCAAGCTATAGAACAAACCTGACCGTTATATTTTCTCTGTTTGTCCTCTGTTTCCCCTTCTCCCTGTATATTATGGAATATGTCGTTAAAATTTCTTACTGTTCAAACTGTCAAAGTGTGTGGCGATTTGTCATTGCTGATAATCTACTTGTCCTGGTAACTTTGTGTCACTTAATTATTTCTTGATTTACAACCTTCGGTGTAGCAAACTTACGACAGAGGCTAGATTCTTACTTGGTTTGCAGTTTTTCGGTGTAGCAAACTTACGACAAAGGCTAGATTCTTACTTGGTTTGCAATTTTGTATTTATCATGACAAATGCAGCCTCGTCAAATTAGCGAAGCTTTTGATTCAGCTTGTTTGGTCCACCTGTGGTTTCAGACAATCACAATTACTTTATATGAGAGATCTGAGAAGTCACCTTGTGTGCACTTGTCTACTGTTACTTTCTGTTGATCAAAGCAGTTTTTATTATTATAAACTGGTGGTGTCTCTTTTATTTTCGATTAGCAGCTTCAGAAAGAGGAAGCTCATACCTCCTCTGTTACTTTCTATCAGCAAACTGTAGAATTTTTTTGGATTTTTCATTTTGTTACGTTACACGAGCACTGTGGACAAACATTCTGTGTTTTTTTTTTCATGTAATCTCTGCTACTTTTTTAAGCAAGCAACTTGGTCACGAAATGTCATTTTCTCATGTAATCTCTGCTACTTTTATTTAGTAACTCGGTAAAGACATGTCATTTTCTCATATAATCTTTGCTACTTTCTTTTAGCAACTTGGTCAAGAAGTTTGTTATTACTTCATGTAATCTGTGCTACTTTCTTAGCAGCTTGGTCAAGAAGTTTATTATTTCATGTTATCTCTGCTACTGTTTAGCAACTTGAAGAAGACGTCTGTTACTTTTTCACGTAAACTCTGCCACATTTTAGCAACTTGGTCAAGAAATGTTATATTTACCATGTAATCTCTGCTATTTTCTTTTAGCAACTTGGTCAAGGAATTTATTATTTTTTAACGTACACTCTGCCACGTTTTACCAACTTTGTCAAGAAATGTTGTATTTCCCATGTAATCTCTGCTACTTTCTTTCAGATACTCGGTCAAGGAGTTTTTTTTCTCATGTAATCTGCTACGTCCAATAGTAGCTTGGACATGCAATGGATTATTCTCTCATATTTGTAGTCTTAAGATTCGCCTAATATACGGTTTTTGCATGGGGCTGGCAACATCATCTTGCGTATCAAATTGCTACACAGAACACCGCCACAAGAGCACAGACAGCTTTGATGTAGGTTTTCTGCAGGGAAACTAGCTGTAGTGGCAGTTCCGTGCTCGATAAGGAGCGTAAAGGAAATGAAGCAGAATAAACAGCCAGCAACTTGCACTATCAGAATATTACTAGCTATTTTATGGCTCTGTGTAGGACATGACAATTCCTAGGGAGAGCCATGAACCAGAGCACATAATTGTAGTTCTGTATATTTGGAGAGCCCCCAGTGGAAGGCGGGGAATGCACATTATGCCACGCGCTTCTTAATCGTAGCTTGGGACCAGATGTGAGGATCCTTTTAAATACAAGCCAAGCTGGAGAAACTGGAGCTCATGACTTCAACCCAGCACGTTTCGGAATGGCAGAAAAGCCACAGGAAAACCTTAGATCTATCTACAGTGTAGATAATATCAAGGAGTCTTCAACTTGGTATTGGCTGCAAAAGAGCAAAAAGCTCAGCTGCCCTACTTAAACAACAATAATAATTAATCTGCCACTCGCATCCACAACTTACGCATGACAACTGTTATTTGCTTTATTAAACTCAGTTCTTTTCTATACATCACCAAGAAGAGATTAAGTGATAACTTCCAGACATAGAACGAAGAGGAAGTTCTTGTCTACCAGTAAGTTCTTCTTCTTCTTCTTCTTGCGATCGCATCTTTGATGATTACACCGTCAGACGAGTTCTCATGATGAATTCGACTGTTGTTTGAAGTTCCTCTTTAACTCCATATAGCTTTGAGTTTAGTGTTGAGTCATTGGGCCAGTATATCTTTCTTAACTGGTCATACAGAGGACAGTCCTGTAGAACATGCTCAGCAGTTTGTTCGTTTAATCCACATGTGCACAGTGGTGAAGCAGACAATCGTAGCTTGTGCATGTGTTTATTCAGTTTGTTATGCCCTGTCCTGAGTCGAAAAATAGTTGTCTGTCCCTGCCGGTCGAGAGTGTGATAGTCGTCTTTGGGTTGGTTCTGTTCTCTTCTGATAGTCTGGATAGCTCTCTTTTTCTCAAAGTATGTGACTTCATTATCTTCTTGTTCACATTCTCCTCCCTTTTTTGCAAGTTTATCTGCCTTTTCATTTCCGGGTACACCACAATGAGATGGTACCCACTGAAGTATGGTTCTCTTTTTGGCAGCTACCTTGTTTAGTTCATTTCTCAGATGCGGGAGTTTACCACCCTTGAGAGCTTGCAGGACAGACAGTGCATCTGTGAGGATGACTACCTGGTGGCAGTCAGAGTTGGTGTTATAAATCATATTTGCAGCTTGCTCTAGAGCTTGAACCTCAGCTGTATAGTTGGAACAGAATTTACCAGTGGGAATGTGCCTAGTCTCATAGTGGTTGTCAGGATATGAGATAAAGATACCGGCACCTCCATTCCTAACAGCATTAGTTGCTGATCCATCTGTATAGGCATGTATCCATGATTGATCGGGATAGCTTTCTTGGATCATACTCAATGTAGCAGTTCGTTTTTGCAGATCATTATACTCACATCCACTTGTGAGACCACTGACTGTTGTATTAATTTGGAGGGCACTGCTGGCCTGCTCCCATGGTACAGGGTATAGGGTGGGCTTCAGTGGTGTTGTCTTCATGGATAGGTCTTCTTGATGCTGTCTTATAAGTCTTAGAAGTTCAACTAGCAAGACTAAACTGCTGCGTTTAATGTCGTTGTTTCCTATCGTCTGCTATCTCTAATTTTTGTCCCTTATGTTCAAAATAATACACACACACACAAAATTATATGTTCACTTGTAACGCCTTCTATTAATATAGTCTCACAAATTGTCATCAGCGCTTTTAATCCAATTTTTTTTAAATAATAAAGGAAATGTGAGGAAAGCGTACTAGCATCAGATGGTCTTCATTTGCCCCCGCTCATTCCCCATTTTGATCTACCCTGTTTAACCTAATAGTCAGTTATACATACTTATTCATTCCTCTTCTACCCTGGGGTGTAGAGGTTTGCCAGAGAGAGCGCCATACTATCCTATCGGCTGTCTACTTCCAGGCCTGGTTCCAGTTTAGTTCTCGGCCCTTCAGAGATTGTCTAATGTTATCCTCACAGCGGACTCGTTAGTTATAATTTAGAGTATTTCGTGTTATTGTACAGTATCTTCAATTGTTTTGCTATATTTAAATACATATTGTTTGCTGTTAGTAGTGACAATTTACATTAGAATGTTTTTCTTACCTTTAATTCATAAAGTAAATATCTATATTACATTTTTTTTCTTCTTCTACCTCGTTCGTCCTGAAAAGGACGTTTGTTGCGCTGTGTCCGGTAACAGCGGAGCTGCGATATTTGTGCCTTTCGGCCGACACATCCGACTTCAGCACAGCATTTTTTGGGACCGGGTTTGCCTTCCCTCTTCGACCCCTACTCTCTCAGCCAGACTGCAGTGATGCAGCCTGTTTCCAGGACCACCACATGCAGGTGGAGTAGAGTCTTTGTCAGCTCTGGTTCGCTGATATTACATTTGAAATCATTGGCCTATCTTATTTTCACACGCAATTGATAAAAATCGGTGCAATTGAAACTGTACAATAATTAGTGTTACCAGAAGCAAGTAAGAAAGAAGAACATAGCCAAACAACTAAAGTTGTGTTAACAAACAAAATGCAAACATAATTCTTAGTATCGAGTGATTAAAAAAAAAAGCAGCGTAGGACAGTTTTTATATGGGCACACGCTCAACACAGCATACGTGAGGATCAAACTATCTTCATCGGGTAAACAATCGCTGTAAATAAAAGCTACTAATTATTCATTAATGTAAATGAATAATGTATTTAAATAAAACGTGTCACTTACTTTTTTTTTCACTTACCACTATCATTAGTGGTCAGTGTGAAGCAGCCACCCCCCATTTCAGCTTTGTATGTCAATCAAGCAATAATAATTTCAAACCAGGTAAAATAAAATGCAGTTTTCAGTCACAAAAAGAACGATTGATTGTGCCAGTTATGATTACAATTGCTTGAAGCATAACGATTGAATGTGCCAGTTAGGATTACAATTGCTTGATGCAAAACGATTCATTGTGCCAGTTAGGATTACAATTGCTTGATGCAAAAACTATCAAGCGTGTGCAGATTTGGCAAGTGAAACTTGAAGACATAAAACATGAAAATGAGAGAAAATGTCTTTAACCTCTGCCCCACCTGTACTCGTAGCTCTTTCCTCTGACACATCGGTACAGCGTTAATTTGAAGGCTTTACGGTAACGCTTGGACATGACGTTGTAAAGGATGGGATTTACTGTAGAGCTGAAGAAATATAACACACCTGGGGAATATAAAATTAAATTTGTGGGTGGATTTGACAGTGGGAGATTACCGTAGTTAATTTTATAAGATAATTGGAGGTGTGGTAATTGTGAATGAAAACAAACTGGACACAGATAAACAAACTGACTCAAGTACAGATTGTTTATTCATTCATTGTGTTTGACCTGTAGGGTCAGAGGTTGACAGTTCGGCGTAGGCCTAGGGGAAGGTTTTTTAAGCGGGAGTGAGATATACTTCCGGGAAGCCGGGAGGTCCTGTTTTTCTGAAGGGACCAAGAGTCCATTGTTTTTCGGGGAGAATCTTCGAAGTAACTGCTATGGCAGTTTTCCCCAGTGAATCTCTGTGCGTCGGGATGACGACAGAATTCCTTGTTTAGTTCTGAGGATTCATTTTCCAGGTAATACCGACCTTTATGCATTATTACGCTTTTCGGTGGCAGAACATGTAAAGGATTACCTAGGGTAAACAGCAGCTCACTGATCCGCCATTTCAGAACTTATATATTTGTGCTCGAGGTAGCCATCCAAGACTGTTAGTCTTATATTGTCCAGAAATCCAGTGACGAAGATATATTGTGGGAGCCGCAGATTGGCGGAACTTCTATCTACAATAAGTATTACTGCAGGGTTGATGATAACCTATTTAACAGAAGTACACGGCCGACGTCAGAACGAGGCCTGTGCTTTCGGCTATTATACTACAGCCTGATATGTGCAATTGGCGGGGAGTGCCAAGTTGCACCTATGTGTCATAGTAACTAAGGCATCTGACGCGTTTAGTCAGAGACGCCAAGGGCGACGCTACGAACTGTCATTATTGAAGAACTTTGCTATTGACCATGCACGTCTATTCTGATGTTTACCTTTTTGAATGCCAAATGTATACCTATCGATGTCAGGTCAGCATGACCTTGTTACACTGACTGTTCCTGTTGATACTATGTGTGTTCCCGTCAATAAATGTCTTGAAACATGCCTGCAGTGTCAAAGCATCCTTGATTACTGCATGTGAGAGTATGGGTTGCAGGATCTACATCTATACGAGCCTAAACACATTCGCGCCTTCATTCGCACCCACACTCAATTCATCATACGCTCGCACTACACATCTAACAACATGTATACTGTCTTGGGCCAGTGATCACCTCAACAAGAAAAAAAAAGACAGTTACATTTCTGGTGGACCAGTTACGTGGGCTCTTATGATACATTTCTTGTCGCCAATGTGGCCTAGAAACTTACATTTCTGATGGACCAGATCTGTGGGTTTAAAAAGAACAGAGCGAGCATTTGACATTATTGTTGACATTTATGGATCCAGAAATTTACATTCCTGGTTGGCTGTTACATGTATGATGTCTCCAGTTTTGTCGAGAAAGTTACAAGAAGGACAAGTACACATTACACTTCTGATCTGTGGGTCTAAGCTACACACGGGACAGCCGTAACACACAGCGCTAATTCTACACTTGCAAGTTTTGGCTACAACAGGACAGATATAGGTCATCAACGGTTGACCCAAATAAACAGTACGAGCATTTATATTATAATGCTACATAAAGCATAACAAGACATGTACTGAAGTTAACTACTAGGCATTTGCTACGTGGACCATAACTGCATAGAAGGCGGGTTCCTATTGTAAACAGTACTGCTGGTTGTTACACGTTTCATTCAACAACAGACTTTTCTAGGTCAGAGCATTCAAGCTACATTGTTGGAGGTCAAGTGTCTGTAAACAGTACGTGGAAATTGTAAACATTCAATGTGCAAGCCCTAATTTGAGAAGGTCATAGTAACTTTGGTTCGTGAATACCACTTTATGTTACAGTGGATTTGACGTTCAGTGCGCGTTTGACATTTCGTTTCTGTGTTCGCAAGGAGCAAGAAATTTATTTTAGTTTCAGCTGTGACTGAACTTGTTCTGCAACACATTGAAATTGATTGCTATATGTTTATGTCACCTCTACTGTTTTTGTGTATTTTTCTGCGGGTTTTTCGGTTGGTGGGTCTTACGGTAAATATGCCACTTGATCGAGGCTTACTGTAAGCGTTCTGTAGGTGCAAATTTTCTTAATTTGGAAATTTGCTAGTGACAATTGGTCGCTATTGATGTTAGCTGTGATGTAATTGTACTTAACGTTGTTTTTGTAATATTTTGTCTGTTTTTCAGTTTTGATTGTCGATTTGTTTTGTTTGTATTCTGTAGGTCTCTCCTTTCTTGTGTATTTCTCTACACATTTTTGGTTAAAACAGTGTTGCCATTTGTATTGTTTTGTATCTTTGTCTTTGTATTTTTTTTTTGGTTGTACTACATTACTGTCATGCACAGTCTACATACATATACTTGGTCATGTTTTGATATTATTGATAAGGTAGACTCTTCATATAGAGTTTGTTAAATAATATTATATAAGATATTTATACAAGTTCTTTGATAAAAGACTTGTTATCTACAAAGATTGAGACAAGGTGAAATACATATTCAAGTTCTTTATAAAAAAGACTTGTGCCCATAGTGAGTGGGATATAAGGGAATTTTTTTTTCCACAGGTACTCAGGTGATTTTTTGGGTACATTATAAACAAGAGGAACATACAAAGTCTTTGTCTAAGACTAAGACAGTAAATAAAGTGAAGTGAGTATACAAGTCTATCATTTCAGACTTGTCTCCCATTAAAGTGGGATAATTTAATATATTTGCTTCTGCAAGTTACTGATCTCAGTAGACAAGATGTCTACATTGGACTACTTTATTACACAAGGGAGAGCCCTTGATAAGACTGGTCAACAGTTAGAACAGTGGGCTGTTGCTCAGTATGACAAAGCATTAGCTGCTGAAGAGAGAAGGGCTGCTGCAGAGGAAAAAAAAAACTATGGCTGAAGAGAAGAGATTAGAAAGAGAAGCAGCTGCTGAACAAAAAAGGCTAGACAGAGAAGCTGATATTGCTGCTGAACAAAAGAAATTGCAGATGCAGGTGGAGGAAAGGAGATTTGAAGCTGAACAAAAGAGATTAGACAAAGAATCTGAACAAAGGAGATTAGACAAAGAAGCTGCTACAGAGGAGAGGAAAGCTCAAGCTGCTGCAGAGGAGAGGAAAGCTCAAGCTGCTGCAGAGGAGAGGAAAGCTCAAGCTGCTGCAGAGGAGAGGAAAGCTCAAGCTGAGGCTGAAATTAGAAAAATGGAACATGAGGAAAGAAAACAGAAGATGGAACTTGATGAAAAACTCGCAACTTTGGAGTTAGAGAAATTGAAATTGGCGAGTACGGGTGCTCAGCAAACAACTTCGAGTACGACAAGGGAGTTTGTTAGTAGGATTAAATTGCCTCATTTCAATCCTTTAAAGGATGACGTAGCAGATTATCTAGATAGATTCCAATTTTTGTGCGATACGCATAACATAAAAAAGGAAAAATATGTTGAACAACTGATGCCATTTTTTACAGGTGACACAGTGACTACTCTTATGACAATAGACGAACATGAGAGGACTAATTATGATGTTGTCAGGGCAGCATTGCTAAAAAAATATCAACTAAAACAAGAAGACTATCGTCTTCGTTTTAGGACAATGTTGCCAGAAAATGGAGTAGATTTCTCTGATTTTGTTACAAAGATACGTCGTACATTTACACGATGGGTTGAGTTGTCTCAGATTGAGAAAACATATGAAGGTCTAATGGACTTATTATTGCGAGATAAGGTTTTGTCATCTGTTAATGATTCTTTTCTTGCATTCCTTCATGAGCGTAAGCCTAAAAACTTAAAAGAAATGGAGGAATACTGTTGTCAGTATGCCACAGCACATCCCCATGCTACAGTTAGCAATTCTAAAGTGAAAGAAGGGTTGCCAGCTGCTTCGGCAACACCATATGGCCCTAATTTCAAAAAAAAATTTCAGGGTGCTCAACAAAATTGGAATAGGGGAAGTAATCAAAATTACACTCAGAAGCGGAGTAATCCAACACATGATGGTTCTTCGTCTATGCAGTGGAGACAAGATGGTAGTTCTCGTAATTTTAGTGGTAATAATTTGAGACACTTTCGCAAAGGCTATCCAAATAATAACTATTCAAATTTTCGAGGTAATCATTCTCGACGTCAAGATTATGACGATGGTGAATTTAGAAACCGGGATTCAAACCGGAATGATGATTACAATAGGCAATATGATAACAGTTACAGGGGAAATGATAGTCGAAATAATTACAGGGGAAATGATAGTCGAAATAATTACAGGGGAAATGATAATCGAGGTAGACCTAGGTTTAACAAGAAAAGACCTTACCAACAGGCAAACTCTGCACAACAAGAGTTTGATGGAGCCTGTAATACAGTAAATGATAGTGGTAACTCTAGGGCTATCACTGGTTGTGCTTTCGATTTTGGGAGAGCAACTGAATGCCCCCAATGCTTAACATTGTTTGACTCATCAACTGTATCTACGCTAAGTTGTGGTCACCCTCTTCCTGCTCTACCTGCTACAGTTGCGCATGATGGGAGAGGATCTCTCATCTTAGATAAAGGTCTAATAAATGATAGGCTAGTCTCAGTACTTTTCGATTCGGGATGTACTACCGTCGGGGTTAAGGAGTCTCTGATAGATCCTTGCTGTGCCACTGGAAAAACAATCAAATGTGTTACATTTGGTGGTACTATGGAAAGCTATCCTACTGCTATTATTAGGATTGACACTCCTTTCTTCACAGGAGATGTCCATGCATGTCTTCTTCCTAATCCTATTGCGGATCTTATAATCGGTCGTATTCATGGGGTTAAGGAATGCACCCCGCAACAAATTTCTAGTTGGGAAGAAAAAAACATTCAAACGGTCAATGCAGTGGTGACAAGAGCTCAAGCTCTTAATCCCCCAACTTCATCTGATAATAGTAATGAAGTTGATAGCCAAGACGAGCACTTGGTGATTTCCCATGACTCGTTTGTTAAACGTCAAGAAGAGGATCCTTCTTTGAAGAAATACTTCCTTCTTGCAAAGAAAGGGGATCCCAATCAAAATACGAATCACAAATCGTATATTACTATGAAGAATGGTATATTGGTACGAATGGTACAACACTCGGACAAGTCTATGCATTCGCAAATTCTTGTGCCTAAGTGTATGAGAGCCTTAATTCTTCGGCATGCACACGATTCTCAGTGTGCTGGACACATGGGTTTTTCCAGAACTAAAACTAGAGTCCTTGCGTCATTCTTTTGGCCATTCGTGAATAAAGACATCCGAATTTATTGCCGATCTTGCAAAATTTGTCAAGAGGTCAAGTCTAGGGGTCCGAGACATGCTGCTCCTATTCAGGCTGCAGATATTCCGATTCGGCCGTTTCAGAAAATGGCTATAGACATCATTGGTCCGTTCAAAATTAAGTCAGCCAGAGGACACCAATTTATCCTCACTTGCGTGGACATGTGCACGCGTTGGCCAGAGGCTATTCCTCTGAAGAGCATATCAACTGTCGATATCGCTGATGCTCTTTGGCTCGTATTTTCTCGTCTGGGATTCCCCGGAGAAATACTGTCGGATCACGGCACTCAGTTAATTTCGGACGTTATGTCTCAGGTAATGGCTACGCTAGACATTAAAAGGTCTCTCAGTAGTATTTATCATCCAATGTCCAATGGATTGGTAGAACGTCTTAACAGGACACTAAAGAACTTACTTGGCAAGATAACGGAGGATCATCCTGAAGATTGGGACAGGGTTTTACCTGCAGTCCTCTTTGCCTATAGAGAGGTTCCCAACGAGCATACAGGGTTTTCTCCTTTCGAACTTGTCTTTGGCGCGCAACCGCGCGGGCCAATGTCCTTGTTACACGATTTGATAACTTCCGATAATATTGACGATGATACACAATCGTCATATGAATATGTTATAGCTCTTAGAGAAAAGATTATCGAATCGTGCAGGTTAGCAACTTCATCTTCCGAATTTGCGAAAGAAAAAGCTAGGCGATTTGCTAATAAGAAAAGACGCCTACGTCAACTTTGTCCTGGAGACAAAGCATATGTCTTACTGCCCTCAAGAGAGAATAGACTTCTCATTTCTTGGAAGGGTCCATACACTATAGTCTCGAAAATTTCTGATGTCGACTATATTGTCGATGTGGATGGAAGGCATAAAAACCTTCCATATAAATATGCTAACAGAGTTTATTGAACGTCCAGACTATTTACAGCCTATTTTCCAGGCGACGGACGACTCTCCAGTTCAACATGGTCACATCTCATCCCTGTCCGTTATACAGGATGAGGAAACTATTTTTTTTCTGACGTGAACTTACCTCTTCCTGCGATTCCACTTACTTCAACGGAATCGTGGAGAGACGTTACAGTCTCTTCCAACTTGTCTTTTGAGGAACAGCGTCAAGTATCCTCTACGTTACAATCATATCAGGATGTCCTTACCGACATTCCTGGACACACAGATGTCATAGAACATGACATCATACTTACTGATCGTAATCCGATCAGAGTAAGACCATACCCAATACCTATTCATTTTCAAGCACAAGTCGAGAAAGAATTGGATGAAATGATTCAACTACAAATAATTGAACCATCCACTTCAGCTTATTCTTCGTCGATAGTTATTGTTCGAAAGAAAGACAATAACATACGTCTTTGCGTTGATTATCGCAAATTAAATCAAGTTACGAAGTTCGATGCTGAACCTATGCCGTTATTAGATGATCTACTTATTAGACTTTCTAAAGCTAAATTCTTTACTAAACTAGACTTGTCGAAAGGTTATTGGCAAGTCCCACTGACGGAACACGCCAAACCTCTCACTGCTTTTTCGACACCTAGGGGTCTGTTTCAATGGAATTTTATGCCTTTCGGGCTTATGAACGCCCCAGCGACTTTCGTGCGCATGATGCGACGAATTCTATCAGATCGTGCAGATGTCATTGCATATTTAGACGACATCTGTCTTTTCAGCGATACTTGGGAAGAACACTATGTGGGTCTAAAGGAATTGCTATCTACTCTACGTGAGCATAGTTTGACTGCTAAACCCTCTAAAGCTTTTGTTGGGTTTAGTGAAATTTCCTTCCTAGGTCATCGAGTTGGTCATGGTCTGTTGAAGACAGAGGACCAAAACATTTCAAAGATATTAAATATCTCGGTTCCGAAGACAAAAAAGCAAGTGCGTAGTCTCTTGGGATTGATACAATTCTATGGAAGATTCATTGAGAATCTGTCCTCCATTATGGCACCACTTTCAACGTTATTGAAAAAAGGTTCTCCTAATATGGTGCGTTGGTCCCAAGAATGCCAAACTTCATTGGATCAGGTTAAGAATTTGTTCTCATCTCATCCTATCTTAAGACTACCGACGATTGATAAGACTTTTGTCCTTCGTAGTGATGCCTCTTCCACTGGGATTGGAGCGGCACTAATGCAGGAATATTCAGGAACTCTGCATCCTGTAATGTATATTTCTAGGAAGCTGAATGCGGCAGAAAGGAATTACTCGGTTTTGGACCGTGAATTGTTGGCTATGGTTTGGTCCATTCTTAAGCTACAAAGGTTCCTTCTGGGCGCGCATTTCTTTATGGAAACCGACCAAAAAGCTCTTACGGCTATGCAAAGTAAGGATTTGAAGAGCTCGAGATCTACTCGTTATGCTATTGCTCTTCAGCCTTTCCATTTCACGGTGCGAGCTATCCGTGGTTCGGATAATGTGATGGCGGACATATTGTCTAGATGCCCACATGATTCCAGTTAAATCTTGTGTCCTAGTTTTTCCTGATATATTTTCAGACTTAGGTCTGTCCTTAATATCATAATATGTTGTAATACAAATGTATTTGGATGATGTTTAGATAATTTAACAAATTTCATTTTGTCCATCCATCAGTGATATGTTGCTAAAATAGCATTGACATTTGTATATTGCTATGATTATATTATTTAGTAATGTTTGATATATGATTGGTATTGCCAGCAACTTAGGTTTCTTGAATGGTATCCCTTAGTTTGTTTGGCTTAAAGGAAATATTTTCTCCTATGTTGGGAGATGATTTGTACCCTCTTCTATTGTACCTGATATTAGGTTCATTGTTTGCATGAGCACAGAAGTGATACTGGTGCTATCTTGCTCATGAACATATTAAAAAAAAAAAAAAAATTGCATTTTTTTTTTACAGGGGGGTGGTAGTAATGTTGCTGTCATTTTCGACGGAGTCATCTGTCAAGTTATTTGCTTATGTTTGTATCATAAGTATAATTGTGTCTTTACCTGCGATGTCAGGTTGATTAGGGGTTGTCTTCCCTTGTTTATTCATTCATTGTGTTTGACCTGTAGGGTCAGAGGTTGACAGTTCGGCGTAGGCCTAGGGGAAGGTTTTTTTAAGCGGGAGTGAGATATACTTCCGGGAAGCCGGGAGGTCCTGTTTTTCTGAAGGGACCAAGAGTCCATTGTTTTTCGGGGAGAATCTTCGAAGTAACTGCTATGGCAGTTTTCCCCAGTGAATCTCTGTGCGTCGGGATGACGACAGAATTCCTTGTTTAGTTCTGAGGATTCATTTGCCAGGTAATACCGACCTTTATGCATTATTACGCTTTTCGGTGGCAGAACATGTAAAGGATTACCTAGGGTGAACAGCAGCTCACTGATCCGCCATTTCAGAACTTATATATTTGTGCTCGAGGTAGCCATCCAAGACTGTTAGTCTTATATTGTCCAGAAATCCAGTGACGAAGATATATTGTGGGAGCCGCAGATTGGCGGAACTTCTATCTACAATAAGTATTACTGCAGGGTTGATGATAACCTATTTAACAGAAGTACACGGCCGACGTCAGAACGAGGCCTGTGCTTTCGGCTATTATACTACAGCCTGATATGTGCAATTGGCGGGGAGTGCCAAGTTGCACCTATGTGTCATAGTAACTAAGGCATCTGACGCGTTTAGTCAGAGACGCCAAGGGCGACGCTACGAACTGTCATTATTGAAGAACTTTGCTATTGACCATGCACGTCTATTCTGATGTTTACCTTTTTGAATGCCAAATGTATACCTATCGATGTCAGGTCAGCATGACCTTGTTACACTGACTGTTCCTGTTGATACTATGTGTGTTCCCGTCAATAAATGTCTTGAAACATGCCTGCAGTGTCAAAGCATCCTTGATTACTGCATGTGAGAGTATGGGTTGCAGGATCTACATCTATACGAGCCTAAACACATTCGCGCCTTCATTCGCACCCACACTCAATTCATCATACGCTCGCACTACACATCTAACAACATGATCGATGAAAGAAAAAAAGACAGTTTACAATCAGTCTGACAAACGCACGTATAAATAAACATAAAGATGATTAAAAAGGGCCTCTTTGTAAAATACAACAACAACAAAAAAAACGATAAGATTAATGAAAGTATAAGTTGACAAATACATAAACAAATAAGATGATGAATGAACGCACTGACTAACAAGTGCATAAACAAATAAGATGATCAGTGACAGAACCGACTGACAAACACATAAACACAAGTTCAATGGATACACTATTAATCATATAGTAAACATGATAAAATGAACAAGAGAATATATGGCTTCCTAGCTCGGTGGTCCATGGTTCAATCCCCAGTTTATTTGGGAATTTTTAGGCCGCAAACGGCTCCGGGGTCAACTCAGCCTCATGAATTGGGTACCAGAGTAACTCTGGGAAGGTTAAGGCGGCCGGCGTGATGCTGACCACATCACCCCTAGTGTGCCGATGGTCAAGAAAATATGGGCCTAACACCGTATTCCCAATATGCCTCAATGGGCGTGTAACGGGATCCTATATCTTTACTGTTATAATAGTAGTAGTTTCCAGTTATAGCTACAAGTAATAATGGTGACAGTGTTGATTACAGTAAAAGTAACAGCAGCAGTAGTGTTTAGTAAAGGTAGTGGTGGTAGTAATAGTATAGTAGTAGTAGTGATAGCAGCAGTAGTAGTATTATCAGCAGCAATATTAGTAGTAGTAGTGGTAGTTAGTAGCAGTAGTAGGATTAGTAGCAGTAATAGTATTAGCAGCAGTAGTAGTAGCGGTAGCAGCAGTAGTAGTAGCGGTAGCAGCAGCAGTAGTAGTAGAGGTAGCAGTAGTAGCGGTAGCTGTAGTAGTAGCAGTAGTAGCGGTAGCAGCAGTAGCAGTAGTAGTAGCAGTAGTAGCGGTAGTAGCAGTAGTAGTAGTAATAGTAGGTGTAGTAATAATAGTGGTATTAGTTGGAGCAGCAGCAGTAGTAGTAGTAGTAGTAGTAGTAGTAGTAGTAGCAGTAGCAGTAGTAGCGGTTGCAGCAGTAGTAGTAGCAGTAGTAGCGGCAGTAGTAGTAGCGGTTGCAGCAGTAGTAGTAGTAGTAGTAGCAGTAACAGTAGTAGCGGTAGCAGCAGTAGTAGGATTAGTAACAGCAATAGTAGCAGCAGCAGTAGTAGTAGTAGTAGTAGTAGTAGTAGTAGTAGTAGCAGTAGTAATAGCAGTTGTA